>PRKT01000701.1:82353-134474 GCA_003671525.1 Saccostrea glomerata
TTTTTTTTTTTTTTTGCTTGTCAGGTTTTTTTGGAGGTACCAAAAATTTTTTTTTTACACTTAGCCCCCCCACTTTCAATTTGCTTCCGACGCCAATGGCCTGTATGTTTACTATCATTTTTTCTTGACTTTCCCTTTTTCAATTTGAAAAAAATAGTCAATATTGTCTTTATTTAGAAATTTGTCTGTGTTATGTATTAAATACCTGATCTAAATATGACATCCATAGAGGCGCCAAGACATAGAAAAAATTATGCTCCATCCAATCTCTACTGTGGCTTTCAATGCTTCTTGCTATGGCTTCATGTATGCTGAGGTCGAGGATTTCTTCCAGTCGACTGTGTATATTGCAGTACTAAGGGAGTATCGACGGAAAGGAGAGATACTCATCATACTCTAATCCCCAGCAGCAAGCTACTGTTCAAATTTCAGTACAGAATTAAATGTTTTCCCCAAAATTAACTGAATTTAAGTATTTTTGATGTTATTGTTAAACAAGTTAGCCTTTTTCAAAACACTCAAACTCTTAGCATGTTTAGGAAATGAAATTTTGTTTTTTGTCAGATAAAATTAAGCAAATTGCAGGCAGTTATTTTTTTTATCCTAGGATTATATTTTTCTAATAAAAATTTTAGACTTTCATGCCCCTTGGATGTATGAAAACTGGCAAAACTTCCAAAATGAAGATGAAATCACACATTTCTTAATCCTCCCCTTCTAAACTGAAGAGTTAAAAACACTCTTTCCAACTCCTTTTACTAAAGAGTGCCAAGGGAGATAACTAGAATTTCATGTTTTTACATAATTTAAAATCACAATATCTATTCGTAATTAAAATAACCCATGAGTTTTTTAATTGTTTTTTACTCTTTGATACTAGATGTTCAATATTTTATAATTCACATTCAAGGAGAGTGCGGGCCTTCTTAAAAAATCACCTGCACGTACAGACACCTTTCAATGGATACTGTTGACTGTTTCAGTATATATTGAATTCATTTTTTAATCAACTATGCATGAAATCTATTTATAACTGTGATCAAGTATTTAGTTTGATGTATCTTAATGTAAATATGATAGTTTTTGAAAAATCTGTCACTATCATGAATCACTTATTTCCATTTCTGCCTGGTTCTTATAAATAGCTGTACTTAACAAGTTTATTGTTGAAACTCAATAATCAATGACGTAAGCACTACTTGTGCACATGTACAGCGTAATACTAAAATACCTAACATCCCCCTTTCTTTAAATTGAAAGTATGTTACATAAAGTCAATGGACAAATCATTCAATTTTCCAAATTTGCAAATCAATTGTAAAGTTAATACTGTACTTGGGGAAATGAGCATTTACACAATAGATAAATGGAAAAAAAAATCACCATTTTTGACAATCATTATGATAATTAATTTGTGTATGGACAATCACTTTAAATGATTCAAAACATCTTAGATCAGAATATCAAACAAAAAGTTTAAATCTTGTTGACTAGGGAACAAAATACTATGAATATACATGTACCATCAAATTGTTCAGTACTGATAAACAAAAATGCATGGATATTATAAAACATATCAAGACATAAACATATCATAATGACTGTCACAACGAAATGAATGAATGAGTTACATGTACATGCATGAAAAGTCTAGGTCATGACATAGTCCTTAAACTTTGCTGGTAATTTCACAGGTCGCGAATTGCTGCGCGCTTCGTTTGGAGTGGTCACTGCACTATTAGTGGCGCGAGATGTTTTGATCCCTGTTGGGGATTTCGAAGGCATCTGTGGTTTCGGATCCATAGGCATGGTCGCACTTTCAGTGTTTGGACTTCCACCAGTAATAATGAAAGGGTCATCATCTGACTTGTACGAATCGGATCTGTTTGCATCGTAAGCTTCTGCCGTTGGTTTGATGTCTATTCGGTTTAGACGGTACGACTTCCCATCGCTGTTGATGATGTAGGACCGGTTTCCAAGGGATTCGGTACACGTGCGAATTTCCAGATTTTATCGTTCGGGTGTTTCTTCATGCGTACGTTTTCTCCAACATGTAGTTCTGGTAGATTCCTGGTATGCTTGTCAAATTGCTGCTTGGATATCTGTCTCTTGCGCATAATCTTCTCGTGTGTATTCTCGATGACCTTTGGTTCTAACAGAATTGTCGCTGTTGGTAACGAGTGGCGTGTCCTCCTAGACATAAGCCTCTGTACAGGGCTGCAGTATATATCCTATGTTGGTGTGTTGCGCCAATCTAGTAAAGCTTTCCAAATGTCTGTTTTGCTACAAATACACTTCTTCACTAATCTTTTCGCGATTTTTACTGCTGATTCTGCCTTGCCATTTGATTGGCTGTGATATGGAGATGATGTAGAATGTTCAAATTCCCAATCACAAGCGAAGGTGTGAAAATCTGCAGATTTGAACTGGGGTCCATTGTCCGAAATAACTGTATCCGGTATCCCATGTCTAGAGAACTGCTGCTTTAGACAATCTATCACTGTCGCTGCTGATGTGTCTGTAAGGATATCAAATTCAAAAAAGTCACTATAGTAATCTACTGTCACTAGATAGTCTTGACTCTGATAGGTGAATATATCAACACCTAGCTTTGCCCATGGTCGCTTGGGTACACTGTGTGTAATAAGGGGTTGTTTTGGTTGCTTGTCTTGCATTTCATTGCAGGTACTGCATTTGGATATGAAGTCACGAAGCTCAGATGACATGTTCGGCCAAAATACAGCATCTCTCGCCTTCCTCAAACATGCCTCGATTCCAATGTGACTAGAATGGATTCGGCTGAGCATCTCCGGACGTAGAACTTCAGGAATCAAGACTCGGTTGCTCTTGAAGATCAGTTCGTCCTGAACTGTCAATTCATCTCTTATATTCCAGTAGTCCCTTACCGCAACTGGGATTTCATGATGTTCCTTCCAGCCGGTAAGAATGACAGTCT
Source organism: Saccostrea glomerata (assembly GCA_003671525.1). Lineage (NCBI taxonomy): Eukaryota > Metazoa > Mollusca > Bivalvia > Ostreida > Ostreidae > Saccostrea > Saccostrea glomerata. The sequence goes on from PRKT01000701.1 coordinate 85,310, forward strand.
TGAGTGTCTGTAGAACTGGATCCTGGTTGGTCAGATCCCTAATCTGTTGAAATCTTGATGCACTAATTTTTGGTATCCATTCAGTTTGGTCTATTTGCGATATTTCCTGTGCAAATGTGCTGAATATGTACTCCTTGTCCATCAGAAATGCTCTAGAAAGGGTGTCTGCAATAAACAGTTCACTGCCCTTTGTGTACGTAACTTTCAAATTATACTTCTGAAGACGAAGCAACATTCTTTGTAAACGTTTCGGTGCTGCCAATAAGGATTTCTTGAAAATACTCTCGAGTGGCTTATGGTCGGACTGAACTGTGACACAGTCTCTGCCGTAAATGTACTGATCAAAATGTTCACATGCGAACACTATTGCCAAGCACTCCTTCTCTATTTGAGCATAACGTTGCTCAGTCTGCGATAGAGCCCTAGATGCGTAGGCTACTGGTTGACCAAGTTGCATCAAAGTTGCGCCTAACCCAACTTTTGAAGCATCACACTGAATAGTCACTTCTTCATTAATGTCATAGTACTTTAACACTGGCTCTGTGCTGACTAACTGCTTCACTGCTTTGAAAGCATCTTCTTGCTGAGACTCCCAATGCCATAGAGTATCTTTAACGGTAAGTCGTCTGAGAGGTTCACACGTTTCTGACAAGTGTGGTAAGTACTTGGAAAGGTAAGTCACAAGTCCGATGAGTCTCTGAACATCCTTAACATTAGTAGGTCTGGGCATCTCGACTACCGCTTTCACCTTTTCCGGATCTGGACGCATTCCTTCTGAGGTGAGTATCTGACCCATGTACTTCACTGAAGTAAGTCTAAGCTTCAACTTTTCCTTGTTGAGTTTCAAACCGACTTGTCGTGCTCTGTTGAGAAGTGCTCGAAGATTGAGGTCGTGATCCTTGATTGCGTCTTCCATAGTTTCTCCAGAACCATACACCAGGATATCATTCATAATGACTTCTGTCTGTTTAAGGCCTTCCAATACCTCATGCTGCTTTCGTTGGAACTCCTCGGGTGCCGACGAGAGTCCAAACGGTAAGCGTGTCCAACGGTATCGTCCGAATGGAGTCCAAAATGTGGTAAGTAGACTTGATTCCTTATCAAGCTTCACATGCCAAAAACCTTCTTTTGCATCCATAACAGTAAACACTTTGGCATTTGCGATTTTGGGTAAGATATCTTTCACTGTTGGCATCTGGTAGTGTGGCTTCTTGATGGCAGAGTTTAAGTCCTTTGGGTCTATACACAGTCTCAATTTGCCTGGCTTCTTCACAGCTACCATATTGCTAATCCAATCTGTGGGTGAAGTCACTTTTTCAAGAACACCTCTTTTAACTAAAGAGTCAATTTTGTCCTTAATTTCTCCCTTAAGAGCCTGTGGTACTCGTCTGGGCTGTCTCTGTACCGGTTTCACTGTAGGGTCAAGTTCGATATGGTATTCGCCTTCAAACTCACCGAGTCCCTCAAACACATCCTTGTACTCACTTAGAATTTGTTCCTTTGAGATAGGCTCTGATGGTAGGGACGAAGATGATATTTTGTTGACGACATTGACTGTAAGTAGCCCAAGTTTTTCACACGATTCTGCTGAAAGTATCGCTGTTTGGTCCATATCAACAACATAAAAGTCAAGCGCATCTGATCTTCCCGACTGAATCACCTTGCAATCCAGAGTAGCTATACCACGAGGAACGAGTTTCGCTTCTCCACCATACAGCTTCAGTGTCCTCTGTGTAGGTTTCAGTGGTGGGTCTCCTGATTGTAAGATACGGGCGTACTGCATAAAACTGATTACATTGCAGGTTGAGCCACTGTCCATTTGACAAATTACATCAGCACTATCTTGATCAGCACTCATGCGAATCCTCACGAACCACTGTTTTCCAGATGACGAGTTAACCGCGTATAAAGAATCGGTGTCACTAAATGCTTCATCTTGTATGATGTTAACTGTAGTCTGTCTGCACATCTTCTGGAAGTGATTTTGCTTCTTACACTTTCTGCATGTTTGTCCAAATGCTGGGCATTTGTTCCTATCTTTAGGATGAGTGCCGCCACAGTACTTGCATTTCACAGTTGAGCTATTCTTAGGGTGAACTGTTTTCTGTTGTTTTCCTCCCTTTAGTGGCTGCTTTCCTTTAGGTCGATATGATCGGTCTCCTTTGGGACTTACATATTTGACTTCAGCTTGTTCTGAGCTGTTAGGACCTGTAGTACTCTGTTGTAGCTTTTGTAGTTGTGATGAAGTTCTTTCACTAGTTATGCACATATTGATGGCTTTGTCAAGAGTTAGGTCAGCTTCTCTCAGCATTCTGGCTCTGGCAGCTGTGTCTTTTGTTCCTAACACTAAACGGTCTCGGATCATATCATCCGTCATGTTGCCGAATTCACACGACTTGCTGAGTTCTCTCAGTCTACAGATATAGTCATGTAGTGACTCATTTGGCATTTGATCACTGGTATTGAAAATATACCTTTCATAGATAGCGTTAGTTTTTGGTGTGAAATGTTTCTCAAGTGCACTAATCACTTCTTTTGTGTCCTTCCTGGCCTCATCACTCAGATTCAGATTCTCGTAGACATGATAGCAGTCCTTCCCAATGACAGTTAGTAGTGTAGCTATCCTAATTGGGTCATTCTTTTTATCTAGGCCTGTTGCTATCTCGTAGTTTTCCCACTGGGATTTGAAGAATTTCCAATTACCTTTTAGGTCTCCCTTTACATTCATAGGTAATGGTATAGGTAGTTCACTTTGTACAGCCATGTTCTTTGATGTCACGAACTGCACACCGTAGTTTTTTCACAGAGACGATCGTTCCCCACGAATTTAAAAGTTGCATCAACTTACACAGTCACAAATATATAGGACAGTTAGTATCGATATACTCTATAGATGCACAGTCCCTAAAGTGATCGTAAACTTTAGAGGTATCACAATACACGAATCCAGAAATTCTGATAGCAAATGGCCGCCATAGATGGAACATGTGCTCCACAGCGTGACACACTTCAGATTAAATGCAAAGTTATTGGGTAAGTATATACAGTTACCGCAAAAGCCCTTGGTAGATATGAAGCTCGGTCGACGGAAAATTTACTCGAGCGGTGATGGCCAGCCTCTATCTGTGGTAAATTGTGGCTTCGAATACGCCAGCTTCTGGCACCATGTTAACAAGTTTATTGTTGAAACTCAATAATCAATGACGTAAGCACTACTTGTGCACATGTACAGCGTAATACTAAAATACCTAACATAGGCTAGATTGTTGTGGTCCCTACGAGCCCTCAGGAGTAAAGAAAAGTTTGAAGACGTTGTCTTTACTGATGAGACGAGAGTGGAAATGAGTGCCAATGGGCTACTTCACTTTAGTAGCGGCTCCCCTACATTGGATTGCCAGACATCAAAGAGACCAAAACCAAAACATTCATACAAGGTATCTATAGTGTTAACAGTGTGTATTAGGGCTGTCACGGTTCCAAAATTTTTTCCTATTTTCTACTGATTTACTTTTATAAGAAGTTGAATACATATCAACACATTATTACCATTCTTGCATAGCATTCAAGGTGCATATTTACATACAAATAAAGAAAAAAGTTGCAACATTTATTGTACCTAAGTTCAACCCCTTGATACAGTGGTATATTTTTGATAAAAACTTGAATTCTCCTTGTAGGTGAATGTGTGGGGAGGAATATCATATCGTGGTAGGACCCACATTTGTATCTTCACTGGCGTGATGGATTCCATCATTTACCAGAAGATTCTGGAGGACAACTTACTGCCATTTACTGACAAAGTCTTCCCAGAAGGATTCCGCCTTTACCAGGTACATGTAAATGATGTAAATTTGAGTATGAATGCTGCACAGTCATACATATTGTTAATATGGTTTATAATAGCTGCAATAACATAGCCTTCTGTGATTTTCTTTTGATGATATATATAAAAAAAAAAGAGAGATCGTCTCCCACAGATGTTTACTGTGGGCAACACATTAAATAATAGACATATTGCTATAAAATATACAGAAAATGTTGTAGTTTTTTGGATGATTAAAATATCTACCACAAAACATTAAAGGCATGGAGGTAAAATGAAGGGGCAACAGGGTCAATAGAGCAAAGATGGAAGAGTGTAGGCTATTTGATAAAAAATGAGGTGATAAGTGTTAGCCATGACCCAACAGGTCATAAAAATAATCAAAGTTCATATTCAAAATTTAGGCATAATTGGACAAGTTTGAAAGTGACCCAACAAAATTGATTAATTTGGCAACTTTGTACATTTGACATTCCAAAGTAAGCTAGTGACTTTGCACCTTATGGCAAAAGTAGCCCCTGGAGTTGTCATACATAACTGTTTAATATGAAAATTTGAAATAATCTACCGGTTATATAGTTTGTCACTTGAATATATGCTCTCCTTCCTTTTTTCAGGATAATGACAGTAAGCATTGCAGTAAGTCTACAAAAGAATGGATGAGGAAGAACATTCTGAAGTTTGTTATGGATACTCCAGCCTCCTCTCCTGACCTCAATCCCATTGAGAACGTGTGGGCGGCCATGAAGTTTCATATCCCGAACACTGTGAAGCCACGAACCAAAGATGAACTTGTAAATGGAATCAAGAACTTCTGGGAAAGCTTAGATGTAGTGAAATGTGCCAAGTTCATCGACCATATCCATAAAGTCATTCCGCATGTAATTCTGAACAGTGGGGGACCTACAAAGTTTTGAACTGACTGTGCCTAAAAACATGAACTGACTGTGCCTGAAGTCATGAACCGATTGTGCCTGAAGTCATGAACCGACTGTGCCTGAAGTCATGAACCAACACTGCCTGAAGTCATGAACTGACACTGCCTGAAGTCGTGAACTGACACTGCCTGAAGTCATGAACTGACTGTGCCTGAAGTCATGAACCGACTGTGCCTGAAGACATGAATTACATGTACTTTTGATTGATGACATTAATGAAATGTACTTTTGCCTGATGACATGGAATTATAGGTGAACTTGTGTCATATCTGGATTATGTGTACCTGTGCTATATGACATTCATGAATTATGTTCGGTATCTGTGCATGCATCTGTTTACAGGAATGTTACTGGAAATTACGTTGAAGCATTTTTGTTGAGTAAATCTGATCATGCTGATACTTTGAACTTTCATATTTAGTAACAGATAAAGACATTTTTAAATCGATGTATGAATCAAGATAGTAAGCAAACAACAAACAATATTTATTACCCATGTGATAGACTTCATCATATTCCTGAATGCATGCATCAATTCAGGGATAAAATTAAGCTCATGTATAAAAAATTTCTCTTGAATACTGTTCGTTATTTCCATATCCTTCTCTTCATTATCTTGATAATACATTCATCATTTAATAACACATTGCAGAGTAGGAGAACAAATTATTGAATTCTTTGTAGGATAGCTGTACATGTACAACTGTATGTTTCAGATAATTTTTTATTTATTTTTTCCCCACAAAGAATATTTTGTTATTCCTTACAAAGATACATGTTTTTTTTATTATTATTCTTGAAAAATAATATTTTTTAGGCAGAGTGGTAAATAGTTGTAATATAAATGCAATCTTGAAAGATATCTATATTTGTCTATAGATAAATATGATAAAATGTCTCAGATGTTTTGCATAATAAAGATTTGTATATGATGTTATTCATTAATTAAATTTTCTTAAACTTGCAGAGGTGTATAAATGTCTTGTCAATATAAACCATTAACTGGTTTACACATTGGAATGCAAACCCACTCAGGGCACTGCAGTTTTTTGGGGGGTTAATTGATGTACATCTTATTCATTTTGAGTACTGTACAGACAGAATATTATGTACAGTGTTCACTTCCTGCAGAAACTGCTAAAACTTAATTTTTGCATGTACACGTATCCTGAACAAATATTTAACATGGTTAACCACATTTGATGTTGGAATTATGAATTTGATTAGCTATAATAGGAACTCGCACAATGGATCTGACAATTGCATGGGTACAAATTATGTTTATTTCAAAAAGTGAAATTAGGTACATGTGTCGCTGATGATCAGAATTCAGATGAAAACGGTATGTCCATCATGTCCCAGACCATGGCCTGCATAACGGACACATTTCTATCTAAATCTTGGTTGGGGACCAGTAAAGCTTATGATTTTTTTTTCAATTGATACTCTCAGTTTTGACTTGTTCTCAAGTAGACTATCATAAAAAAAATAATAAAATAAAAAAACCCATATTCCTTTCCTTTTTTTTATTGCCATTGATGTTGCCAAAATTACTATGACCTAAAGAAAATATACTTCTGTCCCATGACCAAAAAAGGGGTAGGTAGGTAGGGAACAGATTTTTTTGGCCTTAAAATACTCCTTCAAAACTCTTGATTGGTACAGGGTCCTGTAGCCTTTTAATTACAAATTTTAACCAAGAAATGTTTTTACTTCAAAAAAGACATAATTTCTCAATAAAAATACACCATTTAGTATAATATATTGTAACAGGAAAGGTGAACATGTATGGCTGGACCGGGAATCGAACCCGGGACCCCTGTATCTCTAGTCAGTTGCTCTCCCCACTGAGCTTTCCAGGCCGATATCCACGGCCCTAACCATTACAATATACTATAATTCAAAAGTAGTATAAGAATATTTTTAAAGCAGCCAAGATTTTCAAGTAAAAGTTTCTTATTTTGCATGTCCTCCTCAATGATGCGATGCATTTACATGTACAAAGTAGAGCTGATTATTAGTTTGCTATATATAAGGTAGAGCCTCATGATCATGATGATTATTGACCTCTTTTTACTGATGTCTTTAAGTTTGAAAATCTAAGATCCTAAATCTGATTCTCTCATTTATATTGTTCTTACAGAGATTTAATCGTAGGAAACCTCTTTTGGAGTTACTTAATTCATGTAACTATGAAAAGAAATTAGAGGAGCTGATTGCGGATCTGGTTTTGTGCGAGTACTTTTCATGAAGATTTTTGAAATGTCACAAATATTGATGACAACAAGATAAAGTTTGGGTTTCTTGATATTTGACCAATTTTTATGATAACTACCGGTATGGCCCCAAGACCTTGAAATTTTTAAGCATCCAACTACTCTCATGATTTTTTGTAGTAATTGCTATCTAACCTGTCATGTTCGAGTTCCATGAAAATTGACCTATTTCATGACAATTTAAGGTCAGACGACACATTTCTCAAAAACAAATAATTTTTCGTTAGAATTTGTCATTGAAGTATTGGTGCTGGTACCTTACCAGGCATTTGTCCAAGATACCATAGGGTCATATTTCTTGAAAATTTTAGGATCTTTTGAAATATCAATTTTAGAGAAAAAAAAAACTTGGGAAATTGTGTATTTTAATGATTCCAAAGAGTACACATGCAGAATATTCCAAAATATTGAATTCGGTTATATTTTTACAAGTAAATCTTATTTATCATGAAATCAGTTTAATTAAAATTAGATATTAGATCTGCTCGCATACTTGCTACACTAACAAAATCAGATACAGGTTCCTGCCAGAGGTCAAATTCAGACAACTCTTGACTTATTTACTTCAACAATAGTACAATGAGTTTCCAGTCTCATTGGTTGGTTGGTTGATAGAATTTGACCTTGACATGACTCTATGGGATATTAGATGTTGGTGAATAGTGTAGTGAGATGCGAGTGGATCTTACATCCTATTTTAATTAAGATCAGACAACATAATCCTTAAACATATGTTTTGTATCTCTTGGTAATATCTCAAAAGATCCTAATATTTTTGATGTACTGACAACTTGAACTTTTGTATATCTGTAAAATTTCATTGCGCATTAGCACTGATCTCAGTGAATAAAATTGATTCCTTGGTACAAATCAAACTAAACAGTGAAAAGAACCCATTCTCATGTTAATACATTTATTATAGTATAACAAAATAAAACTTGATATGCACTATTGAAATATTAAACCAATGATTTATAATATATATACAAGCAACATTTACCAAAATGATTTAATATAATCATAATATCTATGTGAGTGTCTCACATGGCTTGAACTTGTCTGTTGTGACATTTGAGTCATAATGGCAAAATTCACAGTTAAAAAGAACACATTAGCAATGGTTAAAACTATAGAGTCCATTGTTGACAGACTTCACTGCCTTGTGAAGTGTCACTTTGCTCCTAGTCTGGTAGAGATCAACAAAGGCATGGATCATAGAATGTCGTCTACGTGGTGATAAAGCCGACTTTCCCTTCCCACCATAAAAGTTCTTGTTCATGAGTTCCTCTTCCTTGAATAAGGATTTTGTGAGTTTCCAAAGGAAAATTCCACTGGTTTTACTGTTGGCCTTCAGGGACTGAAGGATGCTGTCTTTTACGAAGAAATGGTACCTTCCAACTGGAATGTTATCTGGTCCATCAATCTCCAATATTCTAGTTCCAGCCTCACATTCCATCTCGATGAGATCGCTTGTTGACCTTCGGGAAAGGGTAGGCAATCTTCTAGGACTCACAAGGGTTGTTTGGGTGTTGTCTGATGGTGTAAGTGGAGATGGCGGGGAGTTGTTAGCCAATGCAGCAGACAGCAAGGTGTTGTTGGTGGACGCAGTGGTTGGCGGTGAATTGTTGGTGGACGCAGTGGTTGGCGGTGAGTTGTTGGTGGACGCAGTGGTTGGCGGTGAGTTGTTGGTTGATGCAGTGGATGGCGGGGAGTTGTTGGTGGACGCAGTGGTTGGCAGTGAGTTGTTGGTGGATGCAGTGGTTGGCGGTGAGTTGTTGGTGGACGCAGTGGTTGGCGGTGAGTTGTTGATGGATGCAGTGGTTGGCGGGGAGTTGTTGGTGGATTTTGCACATCTCATGTCTTTGAGAATGTCCTCAATTTTTGAAAAAAAGTTGTCCTCTAAATAATCTGTTGGAGCTTGATAAATTGGTGCTGTCAGTGTCTGGCTGGTTGTCACAGGAGGTACAACTGTGGATACCAAACTGTTAGAAAAGGCTGGTATACAAGGAGTCCCTTGCCAATTGCCACAGTGTGCTCCAAAGGAGGAAGGCTGAGCGTTGTTCATCAAAGGCTGTGTTCCGCTAAATCCCGATGGGTTGGACAGAGTCTGAGTGGATGGGACCTGCCAGTTGCAACAGTCTGCTCTAAAGGAGGAAGGCTGAGCGTTGTTCATCAAAGGCTGTGTTCCGCTAAATCCCGGAGGATTGGATAGAGTCTGAGTGGATGGGACCTGCCAGTTGCCACAGTCTGCTCCAAAGGAGGAAGGCTGAGCGTTGTTCATCAAAAGCTGTGTTCCGCAAAATCCCGGAGGATTGGATAGAGTCTGAGTGGATGGGACCTGCCAGTTGCCACAGTCTGCTCCAAAGGAGGAAGGCTGAGCGTTGTTCATCAAAGGTTGTGTTCCGCTAAATCCCGGAGGATTGGATAGAGTCTAAGTGGATGGGACCTGCCAGCTGCCACAGTCTGCTCCAAAGGAGGAAGGCTGAGCGTTGTTCATCAAAGGCTGTGTTCTGTTAAATCCCGGAGGATTGGATAGAGTCTGAGTGGATGGGACCTGCCACGCGGGTATGTTAAGGCAGCACATGGACCAGAATTCGGCGAATTAACACTTTTTTATAATTATGTAACACTAATAAATCGGAAAAGTCAAGGATAAAACTTTTGTTATAATTATGCATTCTATAGACTTCAATGGGACTTCTACTACGTGAAGCACTTTACCACGACGTCACCACGTGACGTCTATAATTAAAAAATATGCCTTAATGAAAAAGTGAAAAGTTCAACACTACCCGGGGATAATTAATTTCAATTTGTAATATTAGTTATGTAAAAACATCTCTGTACCATGAAATCCTACTGTTCTATCACAAAAATAATTATTCAACACTTTCGGACGAAACCTTCCCAAAATTTTTACATTTTGTTCATAACATCGAAAAAAATGCATTTATTCCCGTAAACCATATGATTCTAGCAGCACTTTCCAAAAACAATAGAATAAGAACTTTAGATAAAAACAAAAATTAAGTTTCACAGTGTGCGGCGTAGTGTTGAACTTTTGCATCTTTTTTTGTTACGAACAACAGAGGAAAGGCTGATCGGCAAGTAAACACCCTCCCTGCTTTAATTTTACGAAGAAATTGTAGAACTATATTACCATACCTTATTTAAAGCTTTATTCCGACATGAATCACACAAGATATTCATTCTAAATGGTTTTAAACTCCGATTTCTTGTGTTTGTTTACATGAATTCTCGTTACGTTTCACTTTCACACTGCTACTGCATGATCAACAGTTATTACGTCACGGGTTTGGTATTTAACCCCTGTGATAACTACAGAGACCCAGAAACGACAAAATTCCGTTTATATTATGGCTCCGATATTTTGATTAATTTTTACGACCTCAAATCAATCTTAGATATCGATTATAAGAATTTTTTATCTCTAAATTTCACGTCATATAGATTACTATGACGTCATATAATATAGGCAAGTAGAATATTTGGTTGTAACCTTAACCTACCTGCGCAGTTGCCACAGTCTGCTTCAAAGGAGGAAGGCTGAGCGTTGTTCATCAAAGGCTGTGTTCCGCTAAATCCCGGAGGACTGGACAGAGCTGGAGGATTGGACAGAGCTGGACTTAGACTTGCTGAAGGTGTTTCAGGACTTGAGGCACCAGATGACAACAATGGAGAGTTGGTTCCATGAGCGTTTAGGGAAGCCTGTGTGCTACTGGGTGTTGACGGTCTGCTAACTGCATGATTGGAAGCGGGCGAATTTAGAACAGCTGGACTGAGACTTGCTAAAGGTGTTGCAGGACTTGAGGCACCAGATGAAAATAATGGAGAGTTGGTTCCATGAGGGTTGAGGGAAGCCTGTGTGCTGCTGGGTGTTGACGGTCTGCTAACTGCATGAGTTGAAGTGGGTGAATTTAGAATGGCTGGACTTGGAGTTGGTAATGGTGATGCAGGACTTGAGGCACCCGATGACAAGGATGATGAGGAGGAGAGTGGTGAAATGGGAGAAGGTAGGCTAAGATCAAGATCCTGGGTTAGTTGTTGTCTCTCTTGTGTATGGCCCCTTCTGACTTCAGACAATACCTCTCTAACCAGCTTCTCGAGTTCATCTTGCCTCTTCAATATCCTCTGCAACATTTCTGGTGGACCCACTTCCTCTGCTTCCTCTGGATCTAAGAGGATGATTTCGCAAGTTTGTGAGGCAGTGCAGATTTTGTTCTGGCCAAAGAACTCCTCTTGCATCACCACCAAGTCCTGCTGGTCCCCTGTCAAATGGCTGAAGAACCTTGGTTCTCTATTTGGAATAGATGCCGCTGTCGACAGATCTCCAGACCCCTCAAACTGGACTTGGATAGTCCTCCCTTTGCTTCCCTGAAACAGCTTAATTTGACTATATAATTTTTCTACTGAAAGAAGTGATCACATCAAAATGCATTATGCACAGTATATATCAAAATATCAGAAGGACATTTACTTCTGGTAATTCAAAAAAAAATTCTTGTTGAATTATGTCAGTTGGTTTTTGATATAGATATAATCCTAACTTTATGTAATTATAAAAAGTAAACAAGAGGCCCATGTGCACATTGCTCACCTGAGCTTTGAAAAAGCAGAAATCAGTGTATTATTGAAAAGTTTAAACTGTTATCCTAACAAAACCTGAAAAGGGAGAGGGTATGATTTGAACAAACTTGAATCAACACTAAGGATGATGGCATATTTTTTTGACTACCTGTAGCTTTATTGCCCTTTACATTTGAACTAACATTGTGCCATTGTGGCCCTGTCCTGCACTTGGGAGTCATAGTTTGTACAAACGTGAATCTTCACTACTTGAGGATACTTCCCAATAAGTTTCATTTTTCCTGGCACAGTGGTTCTTGAAAAGAAAATTTTTGTAATATGCCCAAATATTTTTACTATTTCTAAATTATCTCCCCTTAAATGAGGATGTGTTCCTTCATATGATAAACTTGAATCCTCCCACCAAAGGTTTTTTTTTGGCAAGTTTAGTTTAAATTGGCCCAGTGGTATTGGAGAAGAAGTTGAAATGTGAGAAGTTTACAGATGGATGGACAAGCGGACCGACAGATGGATGACTAAATGTGATCAAAATAGCTCACTTGAGCTAAAAACTGCCTTGTTGTGATGAAATGTTTCAGCTTACTGTTTTTGATGAGGTAGCCTGTTTCTTCGAAGGATTGTTGGCTGGTTTCCTTCTGGTGGCAGTGGCTGGTTTCCTCTTACCCTCTGCAGCTGCTTTTATAGTCTTCTTCGGTCCCTGAAATATTACAGTTATTTTTTAGTAAACCTATCTTTTATCGAAAGAATATTTTAACAAGAGGCCAATAGGTCACACCGCTCACCTGAGAAGCTTGACCATGTTGTCCTTTTCCATATTTACCCCTTGTAGTACTTATTTTAACCCAACCCTTCCCCCCATGGGTCAAAATTTGGTTAAATTAAAATCTACACTAATCAACACTATTAAAGTAGCAGCTTCTTTGGCCAGGTAGTTACTAGGAAGAATTTCAATGATATACCCTATATGGTTCAGTATAACACTTGGATTCCACATTGCGGCCCTGCTCAACCCCCAGGGGTCATGATTTGAACAATTTGGAATCAATACTACACAAGGATGCTTACACATATACATCTATGTATAAGTTTCAGCTTTCCAGGCCCCGTGGTTCTTACAAAGATTTATTAATGAACCCACCCTATTTTTGTCTTTTTGATTATCCTTCCTTTTGAGGGGACTTGGCCCTTCATTTTTACAATTTAAATTTCCCTTTTCCCAAGTTTGATTTAAAATGGCCAAGTGCTTCTTGAGAAGAAGTCAAAAATGTGAAAGGTTTACAGACAGACGGACGGACAAAATGTGATCATAAAAGCTCACTTGAGGCAGGTGAGCTAACAGTAATATTCCAGTAATACTAATAACTCATACATAAGTATTAAAAATTTTCAGTTAAATATTTCCTGAATTTAAAAAGGTACCAAAAAAATCAACTCTACGATTTGTTTAAACAGCACCTGATTACTTAATAAGTCTAGAATGTCATGTTCATTTTCAAGTTAAACATACCTTTGAAACTGTTTTCTTCATGGCATTAATTCGACTATTGGCAGAAGGTCGACGAAGCAATGAAATACTTCTTTTCCTCTGCAAAAAAAAAATACATGTTTACAATTTTTTTTTAAAAGTTATTGACTTCAAACCTATCTTGGGAACACTTTTGATGTGCAGCACTGTTTCTTTTTCTTTTTTTTTTTTATTTATACGCATGATTAAATCGATAGTAATTATTCTCTATTATCATTTAATGTATACACACAGTTGCATAGATAATATTTCAAATTCACCTAGTTGAATAGCTATGTTAGTTTTTTTTTTCTTGATAGAAATGAAACAAATTTAACATGGATATTGTATGTCAGACTTCTAATTTTCAAGTTATCTTATAATGTGAATATTTATTTATTCATAAAAGAAACAAACCTTTCCTTTGGGTTGTAATCCAGTAGTACCACGTTTTCTCTTCAGTAACTGGGTATTTTCCTGAAACCATAAGAAATAGAAAATCTCTCAGTTAAACTTAATTTCTCTTGTAATTGGTGATTTGGAATAATATTTCAAGCTTCTACTATTTGTGAGTGTTAAGTACTTTCTCACATATACCCCCCTTGAGTTTAGAAAATTGCTAAAAGGGAGGGGTATTTTTGTAAAACGTGAAAGAAAGAAATTACAGAGAACCACAAATAGACCACTAGACTGAAGAAGTTTCCTCTAAGTAAGATAATCCTCCCAAATAATGCTTAAGATTCATTTTTCCACTGAGAAATGAGAGGAAAAAAATAAATTTTGTATTAAGTAACTTTCTTTATCAGAAATACATAATGATAAGGTCGTTCTAATATTATTTCACTTTTAGAAATGTTTTACATATAAGTTAACCAATAATCAAGACCAAGGGGTGCTTATGAGGACAGGGGTGGTTAATAGGGCTTCTAAGTTGCTCTATAAGAAGTACTCTTACCATTATCAAGAATATTGAAGAAAAAAATTGGTAATAAACAAATAATATACTTTCATTCAGAAGTACTTTTTATCAATTACAATACACGAAAATACTTGATAACATTTTCGTTTGCTTTAATATACTCATATTTTAGGTACCTTTTCAGTTCTTGCATCAACTCCACTGTCACTGCATACTGAGTTATTGCTTTCAGATCCAAGCTACGAAAGAGAAATGAAATAGAGTTTTCTTTTTTCTTCTAAGAAATGGACCATAGAAAATGATTTTTTTTAAAAATAAATATACTAAAAAGAATTATTCCAATATATTTTAATGTAAAGGCTATATCACCTTAAAACTGCTAGAATCATCTTGTATATATATTTTAAGCATGTTGATGTATCAGTCATTTTACAAGGAAAATTCTATAACCAAACAAGAAATGCACACCTCTAAAACTGCATCATCTGGCCAAACATTAAGGTATCCACCATATTTCGTGTGTCGAGAATTCTCTTTCTCCCTGCTATCCCTTTCCCTTCCAATTGTTCTGGCCCGATGAGATCTCCCCCACTGGGTATCTCTTCGATTTGCATCTTCCTCTGTTTCTAAGGTATATAAATACTACATATAGATATTGACTTTTTAGTTTAAGTACCAAGTCTTCCTCACGCTTAAAGATGATAACAAATTGTTAAAAGATTTTGTCTGCCAATATTGTATAATGGGAATTTTTCATGTGCTGCTAATTCGTACTATATTTGTACATTTAAAAACCCGTAAAAGAGCCATGGCGCATTTGATCATCACTTTTGCCTACTCTAGTAGAGATTTTTTAAATACATTGTTTAACCAAAATTTTGTAATTTTGTCATACAATGTTAGTTTATACGTCTTAAGCAACTCACACAAATATAATACTAAATTATTAATAGTTCCCTCATATGATAGATATAAAATTAGTTCAGTTTATATGGAGAATATAGTAAATACTGAGGTTCCCCCTAAACGATGAGAAACTGTAGCTTAAGACCACTTTTAACCAGAGAAACAACTTCTGAATAATTTTATTTGGGTATGACTGCACTTCGGTGGTCTTCATATTGAAAATTTTGAAAATATGTATTTAATTTTTCTTCTAAAATTATTTCAAAATTCAACAATCTGTCTTAATTCTATCCACTTGATTACCAAGATTTCGTGGCGTAGTGGTATGATTGATGGATTGAAGACATAGTGATCGTGAGTTCGAGTCTCACAGTGCGTGTTACTATGATCTTATTTTTTGGTGAAAAATAAAATATCAATATAAAAATTTTCCTTAAAATTTCTTCTAAGTAAAATTGAAGTATACGTTTGTAAAATTTCTATAAATTGCACACATCCCATGACCACTATATTTAGGCCATTATAAATAAATAATGTGTTTCCTATCCCAACTTGAGAAAAAATATGGTATGTAGGTCAATGAAGGTAGTGAACAAAGATGATTTCACAATCATGATTTAAATGCCTCACTTCAACAGGACAGTGTAGCGTTGTGATTAGAGTGGATAATCTCTGTAGAAAATTTTCTGAGGATTTTTATTTCTAGGTTCAATCCAACATGATCCAATAGATACCATAATTCTTTTTTAAAAAGATTTAATTTCAACAAATAGTTTTCCTCAGGACTTTTTTTTTTTTTATCTATGATGGTTTTATAAAAATGGATCCGAATATAATAATGCAACAACATACATGGGTACAGAGTTTCCGAAAACCAGACATTAAGTGAATCAGTCCTTCGGACTGATGACTTAAATTAATGCGTTTTACCAGTCCAAAACATATTCTATCAGTCCGAATAAATTAAAGAATTTACTACAATATATGTGATATGTGTACTTCATGATGAATTCAAAAGAAAATGGTTTAATTCTCACTTGTATTATAAACAGAAGTTATGATAGAAATTCAAAATAAAAGTAAATTTAAATCATATTCACGTTGTCTCAGTGGGCATTGAACTTCATGACTAAATGTGTTTACTATTGACAGAGGATTGAAGGAAATTCTGATTTTGACAAAAAAAGAATCTTTTTTGAAAGTAAATAACATGGATAAGATTTTGGATATTTACGAAGAATAGAACAATGCTGCAGTGAAAATTTTCATTTATGTAGGCATTGAAATAGATCAGAGTACAATAAATTAACCAGGACAAGCCCCACCACAATCGGTCAGACGGACCGGTATTGTAGCGAATTTCATCAGACATTTCAAATTTCTATAGGTGTTGCAGGTAAGACCAATGGTTTTTGAAAACTCTGAGAACAGTGTATATGTAATGACACTTAAGTTTTTGACAGCTAAGTAATAGATGGCTCTTACCTGTTAAATCCAGAACTTCAACAGAATAGAACTTGCATTCATAATAAATCCTGCACTTCACAGAACGTTCCAGTACACCATCATATCCTTCAAGACGTTTTGACTCCACTACAGCAGTGTAACCATCAAAATCAAACAACACAAGCGCAAACTTGTGTGTACGTTTATCTACAAAGAATTGACTAAGTTTAAAATACAGCAGTGTATTAAACAAAGATCTTTTGGAAACTACCATTTTGAACATCTTATGTTAAATTATAAAGTTCTACCCTTTTCGTTCTTAGATATGAACATCCTTAAGGCCAACGATAAAAAAATTAATAGTTTTATGTACTCCGATTGTCCCATCAAGATTGTTCCTACTACCATCATGACAGACATGTAACATATATAACATGACATGATTAAATTTCATTTCTTATGCTTAACAATACAATACTGTATAATCCCTATTAACTGCCCCGGGCTCTTGGAAAATAGCTTAAAGGGGGGCGGTTATTTTGATATTCTTGCTAAAATTTTGATTGACATCATGGTCATTTTTTAACTAACAAGAAATCTTTTGAAAAATATAAAACAAATATCAGAGAACCACTAAAAATTGTCTAACCTTCCTTTAAATTACAACAATCCACCCAAATTATGCTATATGACTCATTTTCCCACTTCGAAATTAGGGAATAGACAAGAAGAAAAAAAATTGTACTTGTATGTTTAACTGTCACTTTCAGAAATACATGATTAGGTCCCATGGTATTTTCATCTTGATTGGATGATATTTCTGCATTTTACAGGTGTGTTTTCTTTTTTATTTTGTTTTTTTTTTTTGTTCGGCTCATAACTAGAAAACTATTAGACTTGCAATCATCAAACTTCGAAAATTTATGTTTCTTGGGAGGCAGAGTGTCTCGATGTATTTCAAGGTCACCGTGACCTTTATATCAAGTGAAATTAAAAAAAACTGCCTTTAAAGATCCCCAAAATGTAAGAGTGTTGCAGTATCCCTATTAAAAAAATGTTATATTAAGAAAGTAATTTTTTTTTCATCATATACCGGTACTTATATTGTTGATATTTAAGAAAAAAAATAAGAAGTGACAAGTTTCAGAGCTAATCAGATAGTCATGATAATAATTGAAACAAGCATTATACAAGAATAGATATGGGTTACCCCATATCCAAAGATATTCGACTTTTAGATTTAATATGTTTATCAGTGTTTATAATGACGTTAATAAAAAAAACTGCAATGTCTAATTATGGAACTGGTGTAAATTTCGTGAGTCCATAGCATTACGGTCACCCAGTCTCCTAACAAACAGTACACTTAGCCCTACATGTACCTGTGTCCGCAAGACCAACATTAGCCTTGATCTACACACGTGCGATGGAGCTGTCAAACACATCCAGCGAGCTCGGAGAAACACGTTTTGTTTTGCCGAGAGCTAGAAGTTACGATGGCTGACAAAACTTTTCTTTTCTTAATTAGATCATATGACTACGAATTCTGATTAATAAAAATAATACAATCTCTGTTAAACTATATATAGTTTGTTCTAACATTTGCATCTGCAACAACTTGTGTTTAAAATGGCCGGGTTAGGAAAATCAGGACCGGATCGGAAAATTCTAAACTGACAACCTTTTTTGTTTTGAAAATTACTGAAATATACTAATGTATTCGTCGCAGAAATTACTTACATTATTCAAGTTGTATATAAAATGGTATGCTGAACTTCAACACGAACCCGAATCTCCGACCCAGTTCTCGTTTTGCTACACATTTTATACCCTACAGTTTACAAAGTGTACACACGAGCAGAATCCAGCCAGGGATTGAAAATACCGTCATTTAATAATACACACACACACAGAATGATTAATTTTTTCTTTAAGAGGAAATTGTATGATAATAAACGGACTATAAACATATACTTAATACAATTGTTGATATAGTATTATCAATTAATCGGTGAAAAAATATGAATCGAAGAATGACCTAAATATTCTCTGTTATCAAACATGTAAAAAAAAAAAGGCTGAGGAGGGAGCGAGCGTAGGAATATTGATATTTTTTATTTGCATTTCGAGGAGAAAGTGACTTTCTAAAAATATTTAGACGTTATTTTTTATTTCTTTAACGTATGACATACACAACTTTACTCTTATCATGAACAATAATGTTGTATCTACTTATCATGATGGAACTATTTTGGTCGGACCAATTTGTGTGAGCCGCCGCTGAATACAGTAATATATCTTGCATAAATAGTATGCATTGATCGAATATATTAAAAATCGGAGTATCATGCTGTGACGGGGCACATAATTATTTTTAAAATGAATTTGATTTTGATTCTGTATAATATTTTTTTTCAACAATCAATTTGCAGAGTATCATGTCAAATAGTAATTAGTTGCAATTTTCTTTTTCCATGAAATAAATAAAACCTGTTAATATTGATGTTTTATTTGGGTGTACCCTAGTTTCATCGATTAAAATATAATAAGCAATTACATTTTGACTGGAAATGTCGCTAAGAAAATTGTGAACACCTCTTAATAGATCCATAAAATATTTGTAAATTGGCACCTACTCTGAAAAACCCATATTTGTCCCTTTCGGAAAGTTCTTGTTTGGTCTTTGTTGTGAAAATACTTTTAATTAAGAGTACATTTGCAATGAACTATCATCAAAAATATCACAGACCTTTCATTGGATACCAACTTCACCTTTCGATTTTGGAGATTTCTGTACTTATTGTTGATCAGGTTAGCATTTTAGAAAAATCGTTACCCAAAAAATGAAAATGTAATAAAAACTTTTAGGGTCAGAGAGTGAAATGTTGGGTAGGTCGGGTGACAGGAAACAAGACTATTTTTTATTTCGGCCTAATTTATAACCAAAATGGTGTCAATATAACATGTATAAACAATAAAAATAAACACAAATTGAGACGTACAAACACATGAAGTTATGAATAGATATATAGTCATGGACATTAACAAAACATAGGTGCTGGTGTCACTTTTTACCACCATTTGTCCAAAAGAGAAATTTTTCCCTCTAATATGAAATCACTGGTACGTTATGAGAAAAAGATTACAATGGGTTATTATTGTGGAAGTGACAGTACTTGGAAGCAATTAGAGAGAATAGTATGCGGAATATGTATGCAATATTGAGGCGCTAGAATACAATTTTACTGAAAAAAAATATTTCAATTAAAGAAAAATATTGCATTATATTGTATTTACAGCATAACACTTTAGCACATACAGATGGCTTTATACAACACTAAAATCAACTCACATTTACCTGTAAAATCTAATGATACACCTGAGTAACCTTGTGACCTAGATTCAAACCTAATGTGATACTTTTTAGAAACTTTTTGGACCAAATTAAATACCCTATTGAGCTATCCAGCAAGCTATTGAAAACTTAACCGCTTTTTCGTAATTCGCTGTAAACATAGTTTAATAATATAATTCTTAATCTTGGCAATAACTTTGAACAGTTAAGACTAGGACTACCATACTTTACATTTGTATTCTTTATGGCAAGGCCTTTCATTGGATACCAATTGCCTTGACCTTTTGACCTTGCATATTTCCATACCCATTGACAAACTATAACCTTGGTCTACTTACATATTTACATATTTCAGAATTGCATTTCAGTAAGTTTGCATTTAAGAAAAGTTTAATCTTTGCTATGTTGTTGTTTCCTATTTATAAAGGTTATGCAGTAAAATGTGAATAATTCCATAGAAATCTCTCTGAATTGACCCCATGCTAAGTCAAATGACACATTGATTATTTTCTTAACTTCGAAAAACCTAGTAACTTGAGAAAATGTTTGTACAATCAAGAAAATATTTTACTTTTTATAAGACAACAACGTCTCTTTCGTTTTCTGCTTTTCAAGACCCTATTATTGAAAGTAGATTTGTAAATAAATATAGTTAAGCTTGATAAAATCATCAAATGTACCACTCTTTCTATAACATTAAATAAATTTTAAATGCCATAAACATCATTCATTTATTTATGCATGTTTGTATACGGAAACAACCTGTCCCACTTCCATTCTGAAATGGATACTTTTTGCGTCTCTATCCTAGGAGAGTTACAATCTCGAAACTCAAGTATTTATTTTAAATGCAAAATGCTACTATAAACAAATGTATATCTAAATTATTTTCAAACGTTCAAAAAGATTTTATTTCAAAAGACAAGTGATAATCAGAAAGTGGTGAAATTAAATCAAGATCTGGACCTTCCTTAAAATCATTTCTCATATGCTTAAAATTATTCCTTCAAAAGCTTTTTTTTTTACTATGAGCCTAACCTTGTACAAACTTGTGCCAATGGTAAAAGACACATTATACATTTATAAAACTTGTGTGAATGTAGAAAATTTACAAAAATATTTTTTTTTCTTATTGCAAACCATGATTCGGTAGTTTTTTTAGACAAATTGCTGCAAAATCGTTCTTTTCATAGAAAATACATACTTGGGGTTTTCTAAGTTCTAAAAATAGCACGCATCTTTTGATGTGTAAAGAAAATGAGGTAAAGTTTTATTTCCTTGACAGAACTATGTAATTTATTAACAGATTTTTGTTATTTTTAGTTGTTTTTCACTGAACATAGTAAAGAAACACGTACATATAATGTAGAAGTTTGCATCTATAATCATAAACTTAACAGCAACTACAGCTCTAGATTGGTTCATGTGTTCAATCATGTGTACATTTGTTTGCATAAAAAAATTCCCTGCAATTCAAAAAAATCCCAAGTTTTCTCTGATGAAAAAAAAAATTATTTTCTGTGTGAAACCATGAACCTAACAGATGTTTCTTGTTGAATAACTACAGACTGTGTACTAATTAATGTTGTGACCAAGTGGAAAAAAAAATTTCCTGGTTCTAAATTAAAAGGTTCATAAAATAACCGTAACAGAGAGGAAATTAATAAATAATAAAGCGCGTGGCCCCGCCACAGCATGATACGCCCATCAAACATTGTTCAATAATCATGAATTGGTTAGGATAAAAGAAAATCAGGTAGCCTTGATTAACAGATTGACACAATTTTCAATTATCTAATTTCCGTTTCTTATAATACATCTCTAAGAGACTTTACAGTGTAGGGATTGGTTATAACAAATAACAAGAGGCCCAGGGGCCACAGCGCTCACCTGAGCACATCAGCTAGGGAAAAACACATATCAGATCAGAACTGAAAGTTAATTTAAGTTGGGGGGGTTGAATTTTAACCCCCAAGTGGATCATAATTTGAATGAACTAGAATCAACATTACCTGAGGATGATTCCATACAAATATTACTTATCCTGGCTTTGAAGTACTTGAAAAGAAGATTTATAAAAAAGGTTTCCCTATATATTTCTATGTAAAACTTTGGTCAGCCATTTTGGCCACACCCTTACCCTTCATGACTTGAACAAACTTGAATCTACACTACCTGAGGGTAATTTCACATGAGTTTCATCTTTCCTGTTTCAATGGTTCTTGAGAAGAAGATTTTTAAAGATTTTTCCTATATATTCCTATTTAAAAGTTTGATCAGCCATTTTGGCTCCACACTACCCCCGGGGGTCATTACTTGAACAAACTTGAATCTAAACTACCTGAGGATGATACCACATGAGTTTCATTTTTTCTGGCCCAGTGGTTCTTGGGAAGAAGATTTTTAAAGATTTTTCCTATATATTCCTATGTTAAACTTTGATCGGCCATTTTGGCCCCGCCCTACCCCCGGGGTAGTAAAGAGACTTTATGTAACTTTGGAATTAAATCCTCCAAACACTAAAGATGAAGAAATATAAGTAAAATTGCATTCTTCAACAATGCTTGTTATACATCTAATACCGGTAAATACCTTAATGGAGATCTTTTGGAACATGTAATGAGATCTTTTGGCGTTAAATTCAAAAGAGCAAAAATGGTGCAACTTGGAAATTTTGCTAATTTTCATTAATGTTTAAGATTTTGTTCAGTTTTTGATAGTTTAGCTGGTAATTGTACACTATTAATCTTATAGATATGTGCATCAAATGATAAATAAACTTATCTGTATTTTTCATTTGTCTGTCAATTCAGTGCTTAGAAAATTGCAAAAAATGGCAGTTATATTGGTATTCTCTGTATTTTTAATGTATTCTAATTTCAAAAAAATTTTTGACAAGAAATAATTTAAAGAACATACATGTATAAAATAATGTCTAACTTTACCTTACATCATCATATGCTCATAGAAATAATTGGTTAACTTTGCAATTTTTGTCCTGATTAACATTAAGTGATACTTTAACTACTTCAAAAGCACAAACAAGAGGCCCATGGGCCACATCGCTCACCTTAGTAACTTGGGTGATGCAGTTCTTTACCGGATTCCCCCCTTGCTATACCTTTCATGCCCACTACCCTCTCCCTTTTATGATTTTAAAACTTTAGAATCTAGACTGCCCCAGGATGCTTCCACATAAGTTTAAGCTTTCCTGGCACTGTGGTTATTGAGTAGAATATTTTTAAAGATTTCTTCTATGTATTTCTATGTAAAACTTTGATTCCATATTGTGGCCCCGCCCTACCCCCCGGGGATCATGGTTTTAACAATTTAATATCTACACTACCCAAGAATGCTTCCACATAAGTTTCAGCTTTCCTGGCCCAGTGGTTCTTGAGAAGAAGATTGCGCTTGGTGACTTTTACTCAAAATATCGACGAAATATGTACATTTTCTGTAAAATTTATTTTAAAAACCTGAAATTTACGTCTTGTTTTGTGACGTCATTACCTACATATGATGTCATTACTCATGAAAATATTCAGTGCTTTGAAGTAAGCATATACTACTCTGTTAAACAACTTAATTAAATATATCTCCATCAAAGTTTGGTTTGGGGGGGGGGGGGGGGGGCAAATATTGGTTATTACCGAATAAAGTTCTTTGTGTGGTTGGAGATTTCTAACTAGGCTAAATATATGTAAATTACATTATAATAAGTATCTCACCATCTTTGTTTTACTTTTTTTCTTAGTTTACAAATGTAGCCGCCATACAAATAGCTGAAATCTGTTGTATCGTAGTATGCTCTTGCTTATATAACCTCCTATTCCCTGTCACATGACTCAAATTATCCAGTGGAATTATGCCGTACGAACTATTAACCAATCAACAGCTTGTACAGGAAGCTGAGTTCCCACACAAAACTGCTTTTGCCACACAAGCTACCGTAGAACATCGTTACAAGTAAAACTATGAAAAAATTAACAAGTGGAAATATAACATTTAAAATAAACTTGACAAGACAAATTAGTAAATTCCTTCAATGTTATTAAAACATCCCTAGACTGTACTATAAATGCTAAACAATGTAGCATATGAATATCATAACTGCCGACACTAGCGTAAACAAATGTAGTCCCGATTAAAGCTGACTGATTATAAACTTAATTCTTACAATAAAGAACAACTTATAGCCTCAAATTACCAAACAACTCAAACTAAAATCTAGAGTAGAACAATACATTACTAGAAAATACATATAGGTCACCGATTCGGAAATGACTATCCAAGAAAAGTATGATGGCTTTTAAACATAAAATGAAATCCACCTTCTATTCCTAGATATTATAAAACCAGCAAATATTATTACATGAAGCGACAACAGGTAAATACTAAAATTGTATCTAGATAAGCTAATATATTATTTTCAATAAAATCATAAACGAACAACTTTTCTGGCAGGCACATGTTGAACATAGATTTACAAGAATGAAAACTGGACGACCTCATAATATTACGTTAAAAAAATGTGATATATATTATACTATATACAGGGGACTTGTCCACTTCTAATGATATGACTTTCCTGGTTGCCTATTACTACTTACAAAGAAAATTATAAGCAAGATATACAAAGTATTTCGAGCAACATAATGTGTAGATTTCATATACATCATTTTAATAGTAGCCTAGCTGTGTTCCTGGTGTTGATTTTTATATTATAACTGAATACCTTCGCATGTAGAAAATTTTCTGTCCAAAATGAAATTAGGAAAATCCCATCTGCACACTAGCATACCAATTGTACACAAAAACAATTCATGAAAAGTATTTATCCTTACTCTCCCCAGGGTTTTCTGAGGAATTTTTTTAAGATTCTACCAAAATTTCATATTTTTCAAAAAAATTATCTCCCTTTGAAAAGGGGTGTGGCCCTATCTTTGAAGAAATCTGAATCCCTTTCATTCAAAAATCATGAATGCATTGTTCCAAGTTTTGATTGAAATTGAATCAGTTTTTTGAAGGGGAAAGTTTACAGAAAACCCACTAACAGCATGTTATCAGACAAGTTCACTTTTAAGGTTTTGACTCAAGTACACTCAACTCTTATAAAAATTGATACTACCTGAGGAAGGATATGGAAATAACGAACAGTATTCAATCTCAACGTCCATTAAACAATATACAAAATAAGAGCAGAGCAAACACGAACCTCCGAAACATCAGAGGTGGGATCAGGTGCCATGGAGGAGTGAGCATCCCCTGCCGACCGGTCACACCCGCCGTGTGCTCGTTGTCATAATCAGGAAATAACGGAAAAAATCCGTCGTCTCTTCAGTGTATAAATAATGGACTAACAATTGGTATGAAAAACGTCAGCATTTCATTCATTCAATGATAAATTGTATTTGCTGACAAGGTCATTGTATCGACCATAGAATTTACGAAATGATGACTTTAAACGAGACTGTTGATATTCTTGTTTCATCAACTTGCTTGTCAATAATTTACCTCGTTTAAGAAATTGTTCATACGTAGAGCATGCTCTTGCGTATCGAATCAACTGAGATATAAATACTCCGTATGCAGGTGATGAAGGTATATTGCTGCATAAGTAAGGGAAGTTGACGATAGAAAAGTTAAAGTCATCACGTTTATCATATAGCTTGGTTGTTAGATTACCATTAGTGTCTTTTTCAAGTAAAATATCCAAGTATGAAGCAGAAGTGTCGGACTCTGTGGTATCTTTTATCTCAAGCTCACCAGGATATATCGTGTCGACGTAGGAATGGAAATTATCATTATTAATTGACAATACGTCGTCGATATATCTAAATGTCGAGTTGAAGGCCACAGCAAGTGTTTTCTTCTTTTCACGCAAAAGATTTTGCATAAATTCTGCTTCATATGAATATAAAAATAAGTCTGCTAATAACGGAGCGCAATTTGTACCCATGGGAATTCCAATAGATTGTTGGAATACCTGGTCTCCAAAAACCACATAGATATTGTCAATCAGAAACTCAAGCATCTTCTTGATGTCAACTTCAGAGTACTTATGTGTGCAATCAGAATCTGTTTTAACAAAATAATTTTTCAAATGACCAATGACGAGGTAAGTAAACTTACGAGTTCCATTTTTGTTGAAGAAGCAGCTGTCAATGATATCAAAAAGCCTGGATTTTAATTTGTCGTGGGGAATTGTTGTGTATAAAGTTGAAAAGTCGTAAGTTTTTATGCTGTTGATTTTTGTAAAGTCTTGTGATTTCAAATTGTCCAAAAGTTCTTTAGAATTTTTAAGTATCCACATCTGATTTACACCACTTCTTGAATATATAGTTGTACAGTACTCTTGAAGTTTTTCCTTCACTACTGTCAATATTTTAGTGAGAAGTAACGAAAGAGGCTTGGTTGAACATTTACTGGAACCTGCAATGTATCTTTGTTTGTAAGGATTCTTATGAAGTTTCGGAATCCAATATATATAAGGTAGTTCAAATTCATTTTGGCTCTGTGGAATATTAAAAGTATTCAAAACTGACAGGTGATTTTGAAGAATTTCTTCCTTAGAAAGAGAAGTATATGTATAAGTAGGATTACCACTTGTAGAATTAAATCCAAGTTCTTCTAGAATGCAATTTATATAATGAGCCTTACAAACGAAGACAATGTTGTTACCTGCTTTGTCGGCAGGAACCAGTACGTACTGATCGTGTAATCTATCTAATTCTTTTTTCACTTCTGGTTTATTGAACACAGAAGGATAGATGGTTTTCATTTTGCCCCTCAATCTTTTAATACGTGACTTTAACATGGATCTGATACATTTAATCCATTCTGACAAGGTGTCAATGTCTTCTTTTTCATATCTAGCCCATCGTCTGGCGTAATTTTCAACAGAATCCATAATATTTATGAAATTCCGACGCCAGTTGAAGGATCGGGGTTCCCTATATTTAGGACATTTTGAAATAAGTGATCTAAGGTCCTCATTGCGAACTATTTTTACGTCACCTGTAATACCGTGTCCAGCAGGACTATAGTTATAGGGCGAAGAAGAACATGAACACGAAGGGGGATTATTTTTCAGATAGTCTATATCCAGGCCATGTAAAGTGTTTTTGTAATTGAAAAGTTTGGAAGCAATGCTTGGAAGGATGCTTCCATTTTATAAATCTAACAAATGCTTTTGCTATTTTTGAGCAAGTGATTCTTTCCTATTTATTCAGTTGACCCTTCCCACTTCATTGTGGCCCAGTCCTACCTCTAGGGACCCTCATTTGAAGCAGCGTGACTTTGTACTACCTGAGGATGCCTTCATATCATTATGATTTAACATGACTTTTCTGTTATTTGGGGAAAAAAATTCCTTGATTTCTAAGTAAAACTTTGGTCGTCAATTGCGGCCCCTACCCCACACCCCAAACCCTTTCTCCATGACTTGAACAAATTTGAATCAACACTACGTGAGGATGCTTCAATAAACATGATAAAGTTATGACCAACAATCATGACTTTGTGGTTCTTAAAAAGAAGAATTGTGGCCCCACCCTACCCCTTGGGGTCATGATATGAACAAACTTGCCCCATCTACACTACCTGAAGATGTTTTCGCACAAGTTTCATATTTCCTGGCCCAATGGTTATTGAAAAAGATTTTCAAGATTTTTCCTATATACTCCTATGTAAATCTTTGATCATCAGTTGTGGCCCCGCCCAACGCGAGGGTCATGCATGATTTGAACAGACTTGAATCTACACTACTAAAATGAGAATGTTTCCATATAAGTTACACTTTCCTGGTTCTTGAGAACACCTTAAAGATTTTCTCTCTATATTCCTAAGTAAATCGTTGATCATAAATCGTGGCCCCATCCTACCCCTGGGGGTCATGATTTGAACAAACTTGAAACTGCATTACCAAAGGATGTTTTCATACAGTCAAGCTACATCTTTCCTAGCCCCCTGGTTCTTAAGTAGAAGATTTTAAAAAGATTCCATTAATTATGCCCCCGGATAGAAAGATCGGAGGTATATTGTTTTTTTTCCTGTCTGCCTGTCTGTTTGTTTGTCCCCCCCAACTTTAACCTAGCCCATAACTATTGAGTGGTTAGGGCTATGGCTTTCATAATTCATAGGTGTGTTACTTGTGACATTACCTTTCTTTGGGTACCATCAAATTTGACCTCTTGACCTTGACCTTGGAGTTTGACCTACTTTTATTCTATTTGTTATCAATTTTAACCTTCGCTATAACTTTTGAACAGATCGAGATAGAGACTTCATATTTGAAATGCATACTCCACTAAATAAGCACTTTCAACTGACACAAAGGACAATGACCTTTTGACCTTGACTGTGACCTATATGCTAAAAATAGATTTTTCGAATTTTCAGTATAACTTTTGAACCATAGGAGATAGAGACTTTATATTTGGTATGTCTACTTCATTATTTAAGTGCTTTCAAACGACACCGAGGTCAATGACCTTGTGACCTTGACTGTAACCTTTATGTTAAGAATAGCTTTTTTCAAACTTTGTTGCCGCCGGGGGCACAGTGTTTCACAAACACATCTTGTTTTTTACTAATTTTTAATTATCTCACTTTAGAATAAGATGAGGCCCTTCATTTTACCAAATCCCTTTCAGAATACTTTTGCTTTGTGGCAAGTTTGATTGAAATTGGCCCAGTGGTTATTGGGATGAAGTAGAAAATATAAAAAGTTTATAGACAGACAGCCAGACGACCAGACAGACGCCTGACAAAATATGATCAGAAAAGCTCACTAGAGCCAAGCTATTAAATAAGGCCAAAATAAAATTATAGATTGCTTGGAATTGCCTCCCACCTCATTGAAATGCCCCCTCCTGAAAAAAACTTTATTGATTAAAATTAGGAAGATTTTTTTTGGCCCATTGTACATGTATCACATGCGCCATACAAAACACTGATACAATGTGTCAGCTCTATTTAAAATTAGTTTTTTTTTTGTTGATGGTAGATAGTTTTTTAAAGTCAGAAAATTTATTTACTGTTTACTAAGATTTTTATCACAAATCTAAAAATTTTCTTCAATTCAAAAAAAAAACTTCCTCCCTACTGTGCCTGAAATTTTTCATACAGCAATTCCAAACAAACAATTTTTTAAGGATGGTCTTAATTTGAAAAAAGTGACTTACCAGGTTTGTCTGAAACTGCCATTCTGATATATCACATAACACAATAAAATTCAGTACTAATTTAACTCACACAGGTGGGATTGTACCTGAAGGTCCCCTTGCTACATTTATATATACACAAAGTTTGTCTTCAGAATTTCGGTTTAACCAATCAGGGCAAAGATACATCAAGAAAATTAACCAATCAAATTACTTTAATTAGCACACCATTGAGCTTTACCAAGTTTAAAAAAATATTTGGGAATAAATAATTAGATTTCAAATTTTAACTTTTCTTTTTTTTTATGAAATAAAATTTTATATTTGACAAAAATGATTTTAAATAACTTTGGAAAAGCCCTGGACCTTGGAATTGGGAATTTAATAACATTGCATCACTAGTTGGGAACTCTTATTACATATATATATATATATAAGTTGAATAACATCGATCTTTTAATCTAATTATTCTAAACTAAAAAAAAAACAGAACTGATCAATTAAAATTATGCTTTACTCGTGTTTCTTAAAATTTGTTCATTTTTATTCAAATTTCCAAACCTGGCCATATCTGTTTTACACGAATTGGATCAATTTAAGTTTGTAGAGTATTTCTAATTTATTCAAAAACTGAACATATGCAGTCAAATTTTGGGAAAAAAGAGAGAGGTTTTGCAAATTGAGAATAGGGCTCATATTGGTCATACACAGGGTATTGGAGAATCCCTGTTGACTTCAATAGTTTTTTTTTTATTTTTCAAATGATACAAAAATCTTCACAACGAAACATCACAATAAAATAGATTTAGTAAGAATTTCATTTAGGTTTTCAATAATAAGAGCTGAAATGCATAATGATATTGTTTAAGAAAAAATAATAAATTACTAGATGTATCATGGAGGTCAGTTCATGGATAGTCAAGAAATCTTACATTAAGAGCTATGGGTACATGTATGATGGAAATAGGTCATCTTACATGTTTTGAAGTAATATAATAAAACTCTATTCTGAATATTATTAATTCACTTGTTTCTGAATGAACAAAGAATTATTTCAATTGTTTGGGTTCATTCTTTAAAGAAGAATACATACTAAATGTATAATAATTCATATTTAAGATATAAACATTTGTTCATAGGAATCAGAATAAATAATAGTGTTGTTACAGGTGTATAATATGAAGAGGGAAAAATTTCTCTCTGAAAATTTCAATAGGCATCTGGTGGAGAAAATTGAGAAATTAAAAGAAAAATTATATTGTTTCCACGAGCTTTTAAAAGCTTTGGGTTAAGCTTTTTTTAGTATTTAGGAAAGGGAAAGCATTTTCTTCTTCAGATAACTCTTCTAATCTCTCCCGATTAAGAACAATATTTGAAGTTTGCTGCTAAACCTTAAATTAATTATTAAAGTATTGATACTTATGGTAGTCGGATCTTAAGGTTTATTAAATTAGCAGATAAGTAATCAAAAATACTCATGAAAGTGTATCTGAATTCACAAAGTTATGTATATTCATCCTCAGTATTTCTTTACAGATATAGATTAAAGTGAATCATATCATATAGGGAAAATTGTCAACTCCAATATTTCTGCAGAAATAGCGAATTAGAACATCCGCAATGCATTTTCTAATTGAAAATTGATCAACAAATATATTTTAGGTAAAAAAAAAAAAACAATAGGTATCTAAGCATTTAGATAAATTGTGTTGAATATTATACTTATTTGGTATTTTTTGTCTTCTGTTTGAACTTTCCGTCATATATTCTATACTACATAGTATAAAAGGCTTTTACTATCATTGCAAGACACCGCACATAACTTCTCGTTTCATATCATGCTAATAAGCATTGGTATCTAAGGCTGGATTCAAGAAGATCTAATTTCTCTAAAACTGTATTAATTTTTTCTCCATTGGTAGGGTACAAATGTCAACTTTAATTATATCTTTAATAAGACTCCCAAAGACCTTGTATCTTATAAAGATGAATACAATTAAAATTGTTGCATAAAAAAAATTCACTTTCAAGCCTAATTTTGATGCATTTCAAATTAATTATAAATTTTTGGAGTTATCCTTCCTGGCTGAGGATCGGATATTCTTAAATTAACGTATTTGGCAGAGATTTGTGGTTATTTTTTAGGCCATCTGTACAAATTCTTAAAAATTCACCAATATTCTGAAAAATTTTTGATTAATACTTAATAACTTGTGTGTATTTGGTGCAATGCCAAAGATTTCTGTTGAGCAGGTTTAATTCAGATGGCTGAGATTAAGGACTACTGAAACAAGTAAATAAGATGTGACATTGTACAATTGGGTTATTTTAACATGTTTAGTGTCTTTTATTTGTAAAATTTGGTATAAATGATAATCTTCAACTGGGGAATAATAATAATAATTTTTTTTTTTGCATTCTAAATTGGTGATCTGCTTCTGTTTTCTTTGATGTTAATTCTAGCTAAGATAATTTGGAATTTACTTTAAACAATAGAACCTAATTAGTGGACTACTGAAGGAGAAGTTCAAAGGACAGTGTGTGTATACCTGTACATGTGTACAACTAGCACTGAACACCTGTCCATGGCTTAGCGCTTGTGTATATATACACATATCATGTATATTGGGAACTTTCAGTGTTCAAAGAGTTGAGTTTATTTGCTACTCTATACACAAGAATATTCTGTTCTTTGAAAAATAAAATTTGTTTCATCTTTTTGTTAAAATCATTATTATTTTTTATAGCGGGTTTAATTTTACATGTATGTGATGTAGAAGATTAATTTTAACAGTTTATTTATTTTTAAATATAATGTAAAATAAACTTAATTAAGTTATTTTTTTTTATAATAACTTGTTTGAGTTATGCCCCTGACTGTCAATCTGACATACATTATATAAAACAAAACCAAAAAAAAAAAAAAAAAAAATTCCAACCTTGAAAAAGGTGGTAAAGTATGTAAAGCAGATATATTTTTACTGATGGCTTTAAGGATATCTGATCCTCAGCCAGGAAGGATAACACTAAAAATTAATATTTAATTTAAAAAGCATCATTTTGAAGCCTGAAAATTAAATTTTTTCATGCCACAATTTTCATTTTATTCATCTTTGAATTTTTGAAAGTCATAGAAAAGGTGTTATAAAAAGTTTATATATGTACCCTATGAAAGGAAAAAATAATATTTTTAGAGAAACAAGATTTTCTTGAATTGAGCCTTAGATTCCAATGCTTATTGGCATGATATAAAATTGAAGAGATTTGTGATATCAGCCGCATTACATTTCCAGAATTTTTGGTAATTATAAACTTTTCATTTCCGACATTTTTAAGTTTTCATTTCCGACATTTTTCAAATACATATCTAGTTCCCAAAGTAACAGATTTTATTACTTTACTAATGGGAAATTTAAAGGAATAAATCATAAATAAATTATTGAAATTTTGTATATCTATCAGTGACTTGGACATAAGAATGGCGATGTCACTGACATTTAAATTAGTGCACATTCGATATGGTGACAAAGTTAACTGCTCATCGAACTCTTTCACCAAGACTAAAATAGTACTACATGTATGCATAGATGTTTTTTTATTATTAATATTTTGGTATAAATAATTTTAAATTTACATTTTCTTTTACTTAGAAAACATTGAATTGCCCCACAGGCAAATTTCGGAAATGAAAAAAATTATGTCTGAAATGTAAACCAAAAAATGTCGGAATTTAAATTAAAAAATATGTCCAAAATGCTATGCAATGCAGCGGTGATATCCTGCAATCTAACGAAAGCCTTTTACCATGTCTACACTTTGTATTATAGAATACTTGAAGGAAACAGAAGACATAGAATACCAAATAAGTGAAATAAATCATGAAATTTTCTCAGAGTGCCTGGATACTTATTGCGAATATATTTGTTGATCAGTTTGTAAAAATGCATAACTGATATTCATATTAACTTTTTCTGCATAAATATTGGAGATTTCACAATTTCCCTATATAATATGATTAACGTTAATGAAAATCTGTGGGTAAAATTAGATTACTTTGGGGATCATATGGATTCAAGTATATTTTTATGAGTATTTTCAATAACCTTTCATTGACCTTGGCATTATTTGAAAGAGTTTAATTATCGGAGTGTGCATACCAAATATGATGACTCTATCTCCTATGGTTCAAAAGTAATCGTGAAAGTTCGAAAAATCTAAATTTTTACATGTAACATCTAGGTCATTGACCTCGGTGTCAGATGAGAACTCAATCAGTGGAGTAAGCATATACAAAATATGAAGTCTATCTTTCACGGTTCAAAAGTTACCCCGAAGGTCACAGTTGACAACAGACAGACAAGAAGACAGACAGAACTAAAACTATATATGCCCCGAATCTATATAGATTTGGGCTCATAAAAAATCTTGCTCAAGTTGTACTTTACATCAATCTTTAAAACCATTGGTAGCTGGTTAACATAATTATAGATGGTTTTCCATTGAGCTAATTTAAGCACGAGTTATTCCCCATGGCCGCCATGTTGTAGGACATACCTCCCAGATTCCTTCAATATTCAACCAAGTTCAATTTGTTATACTGATTACTAAGGTAAAGCTAACTCTGTTTTTCTTACAAAAACACATTTTTTAAAGCCTCTATTAATTAATAAATTCGAGACTGTAAACATCCCCCCATATATTTATGGCATGCATGTTTAAAATTGGTTGCTCAAAGAGAAAATTCACTGATAGTGGCTAAGGGGAATAACTCCTAGGCATAATTTGTCAAAGGAAAACCATCTATAGGGAATGTAGTGGTAATGTATACTTTTTAAAATATGTAGCAGTCATGTAACATTTTTTGTAGCTAGTAATGACTAAGTAACACTTATGAAAAGTTCAAAAAGTAGCAGTAATTATAACACAAAAAAAAACTAATATGTATTTCATTTCATTTTAGAGTGTAAAACATTAACTAGTATCAGAAAGAATCTTTTACACCCCAGATGTTGTAAAACACCAAATACACTCAAGTTTTGTGAAATTACTTGTATGTCGATGACAATTTAAAATCTTAAAAAACCTTTGTATATTTGTATATTTATATCTAAAATAAACGACACCGTTTGTCCTCCATAATTTAAATGTTACCATACCCTCTCTTCTTTTTTTAAAATTCTTTTTTCATTATCATTTTATGTTTATTGCTATTCTTTGCACATATGTTATGCCTCTCATTTATGCTATTGTATCATAAATTTACTAGTAATCATATTCATTATTTTTCTTACAATTATGACAACTTATTTATATATATATTGTACCTCATGTACCACTGATGTTGGTGTGAGTGAAATAAATAAATGAATTTGATCTTGAAACCTTTTTTTTCTACAGAAACCCTGCCTTGCCAATGACCTTAATTATCATAATCATATGTAAGAAAGGTTCATGCCCAAAACTTTTTTTTAGACCTAGCAATTTTCTGCAGACAGGGTACAGTGTAATCCATGTTTAGGACTTAATTCTGACGCCATTCTGACAATTCGGAAGTCTACAAAGCATTTCACAATTAATAACTTTGATAAACAATTTAAGCATTCTGAACATTTTAACGGGCAACAAAAAATTAATTGATGCTATTTACATACATGTACTTTATTCTATGAAGTCCATAACACTGATTCCTCTTCATAAATTGATACTGTACTTTATTGTCTTCATTAAAATTTCTGAGGGGGGGGGGGCAATTGTGATAGGGATACATTTACATGTAGGTAAAATTTTCATAATCTATGATTTTCAATTTTTCAGTTATTGAAATTGGCCTCAGGGTGTCATATAAGTTAACAACCAAGTGGTTGCTAGAAAACTTGATTAAAATCTATTACGTTTCGGAAATAACAAACTAAAACCTTTACATGTATTCAGAATTTTTGTAATTGAGATCTTGAAAAATCCCAACATGGCGATTTTCGATTATGTGTCCGCTCCTATCTTGTAATGAATTCTAATGCTGTTTTGTTATCACCACATATTCTATCATGTACACCTACACAAAAAAAATCCTAACTACGATATTTTCATGATCAAGACATTTGTCAAGTTGATCTTGGCAATACAGTAGTACTAGTACCCTTGCAATCACTGCACATGTACGACCAAGGAAATTCGAGTTATAAAAAATAACTACTTTCTCTACACTGGGCTACAGTGTGTAATCCACACTTTTATAAATGCTATATACAATTTGATCACAGCCAATAATTAATAGTGTAAAAGACAATAATTATAATATTACGTACCTTGTTATCCATCTGAATTATCCAACCGTTCACCACGCCGCCCTGTACAATAACGGCGCCCAGACGGGTCAACGCAATCAGCTGACTCCGGTATAAATAACGCCGAATTATGATTTTTTCACAAAATATAATCATTTGAAATATTATTTCATATTTTAATTATGTCATAAGAAATTTTACAGACATGTATAGGTGAATCCCTTGCCAAAAATAACAATATTAGTTGCAGCGTATCTTTTTGTGAAAAACGAATCCGTAAAATTAGTAAACCAGCATAATCCTGGTTTTAAGTAGGTCAATGCTGGTTTTTAATTAGGTCAATGCTAGTTCTATCCTTTGCTTGCTGATGCTGATCCAAGTAATGCTGTTTTTTTAAATGCTGATGCTGATGCTAGTTCTATCCTGATGCTACTTATGCTGATCCTGATGCTGGTTTATGTAACAAAATTAGTTCCCTGCACTGTACACATACAAAGACAAAAGGCCCAGGTTTCAAACGGTCCACACAGGATTCAAACGTCCACTAAGGCTTCAAATGGTCCACACAGGTACCAGTATCACTAAGAAATGCATCCCAATTTCACATAGCATGGGAGCCGCCCAATCCACTAAGTATGGGTCAGAATCTCACACCGTCCACACAGTTTGGTGTCCAGAACTAATCTGACAAACCTTGTCAAAACCCCTGGATAAGTGACTATAAATATCGTGAAACTTGACAAACAGGTTTTCCAACCGATACCGCTGCTCTGTATGCTACAATTCAGTGACCATCGATGCGTGCAAGTAAAACGCTCCAATATGTATGGAAGCGCATTTGGAGCAATATTTACAATATTGTGACAATGCTATACATTCAATAATTCGTGCTGCTACCTTGAGGTTGTGCATGGGTATATAGGCGGGCTGGTAGTTAAAACAGGTTTTGTTAGTAATGAATACAACTCTCTCTCTCTCTCTCTCTCTCTCTCTCGTACACCTCTTTCACTCAATCATACCTAAATCACGTGACACCGACAGCGAATGACAATAAAGACAGACCAACAATGAAGACACTAAACACAAATAGGTGGATCCAGCATCCAACACCTGGTTACATATTCCCCCTCCCAGGAGAAAATGGCTCCTGACATTACCTTATAATCTAGCCAAGGGTACCAGGGCATGGATCAAGTGGTCATAAAATAAAATATACAATCATATGTCAATAGTAATACTGATGAAGAACAAACTTCATTATATAATATATATGTCATACCTGTAACTATATACATAGTAAAACAATGATTAGAAGTATAACTTCATGAAAATATCTATAACTAAAAACACACTGACACACAGACAAACTACGCAAGTGTCTTTAACTCATCACATCTCTGCTGATTCTACACTAATGTCTCAAAGTAAAAACTTCTGGCTGACATCCTGTACATACTGCCACTCCCCATATCTCTCTGGCGGTTTACTGACTCTAGTTGATCTTCTGGGAGGTGGAGTACTAATACTGGGCGAATTCACTGAAATTGAAGATCTAGAAAAAGAAGATGGTATAGTAGACTGACTTAAAGAAGAATGGTTTGTAGATGACTTTCGTAGAGATGAATGGTTTATAGTTGACTGTCGAGGAGAGGATTGAGGACTTTGTCGATGACGACGCTGTGGTATGATGTATACGGGTACTCCGCTGTCGCTCTCATCTGCTGAACTTTGAGATGAATCATCTGAAGGAATGGTGACTATGGTCTAATGACTTTGGTTCTTTTTAACCTTTTTAGAAACTGGCGAAGAAATAATATTAGTAGGAATACAATTAAAAGGCAAAAGTGTGGAGGGTACGGGTAGACCCTTTTCCGTCCTCACGCTTAACACCATAAACTGGGATTTCTTTACTTGGAATACCTAAAATAATGTATACATATTCATCCCACTTGTCTGCAAGTTTATGCTTTTCTTTGAAACCTACTTTTCTAACTAAGACTCTATCCTCAATTTCTAACTTTCCTATCAAAATTTTCTTTATTTTTATCTGCATTTTTCTTTGACTCTTCTGCGGCAACTTTATAAGAGTACTGCAATCTTTCTTGAAGTTTATGGACTTATGCATAAACTTGCAGACAAGTGGGATGAATATGTATACATTATTTTAGGTATTCCAAGTAAAGAAATCTCAGTTTATGGTGTTAAGCGTGAGGACGGAAAAGGGTCTACCCGTACCCTTCACACTTTTGCCTTTTAATTGTATTCCTACTAATGTTATTTCTTCGCCAGTTTCTAAAAAGGTTAAAAAGAACCAAAGTCATTAGACCATAGTCACCATTCCTTCAGATGATTCATCTCAAAGTTCATCAGATAAGAGCGACAGTGGAGTACCCGTATACATCATACCACAGCGTCGTCATCGACAAAGTCCTCAATCCTCTCCTCGACAGTCAACTATAAACCATTCATCTCTACGAAAGTCATCTACAAACCATTCTTCTTTAAGTCAGTCTACTATACCATCTTCTTTTTCTAGATCTTCAATTTCAGTGAATTCGCCCAGTATTAGTACTCCACCTCCCAGAAGATCAACTAGAGTCAGTAAACCGCCAGAGAGATATGGGGAGTGGCAGTATGTACAGGATGTCAGCCAGAAGTTTTTACTTTGAGACATTAGTGTAGAATCAGCAGAGATGTGATGAGTTAAAGACACTTGCGTAGTTTGTCTGTGTGTCAGTGTGTTTTTAGTTATAGATATTTTCATGAGGTTATACTTCTAATCATTGTTTTACGATGTATATAGTTACAGGTATGACATATATATTATATAATGAAGTTTGTTCTTCATCAGTATTACTATTGACATATGATTGTATATTTTATTTTATGACCACTTGATCCATGCCCTGGTACCCTTGGCTAGATTATAAGGTAATGTCAGGAGCCATTTTCTCCTGGGAGGGGGAATATGTAACCAGGTGTTGGATGTTGGATCCACCTATTTGTGTTTAGTGTCTTCATTGTTGGTCTGTCTTTATTGTCATTCGCTGTCGGTGTCACGTGATTTAGGTATGATAGAGTGAAAGAGGTGTACGAGAGAGAGAGAGAGAGTTGTATTCATTACTAACAAAACCTGTTTTAACTACCAGCCCGCCTATATACCCATGCACAACCTCAAGGTAGCAGCACGAATTATTGAATGTATAGCATTGTCACAATATTGTAAATATTGCTCCAAATGCGCTTCCATACATATTGGAGCGTTTTACTTGCACGCATCGATGGTCACTGAATTGTAGCATACAGAGCAGCGGAATCGGTTGGAAAACCTGTTTGTCAAGTTTCACGATATTTATAGTCACTTATCCAGGGGTTTTGACAAGGTTTGTCAGATTAGTTCTGGACACCAAACTGTGTGGAAGGTGTGAGATTCGGACCCATACTTAGTGGATTGGGCGGCTCCCATGCTATGTGAAATTGGGATGCATTTCTTAGTGATACTGGTACCTGTGTGGACCATTTGAAGCCTTAGTGGACGTTTGAATCCTGTGTGGACCGTTTGAAACCTGGGCCTTTTGTCTTTGTATGTGTACAGTGCAGGGAACTAATTTTGTTACATAAACCAGCATCAGGATCAGCATAAGTAGCATCAGGATAGAACTAGCATCAGCATCAGCATTTAAAAAAACAGCATTACTTGGATCAGCATCAGCAAGCAAAGGATAGAACTAGCATTGACCTAATTAAAAACCAGCATTGACCTACTTAAAACCAGGATTATGCTGGTTTACTAATTTTACGGATTCGTTTTTCACAAAAAGATACGCTGCAACTAATATTGTTATTTTTGGCAAGGGATTCACCTATACATGTCTGTAAAATTTCTTATGACATAATTAAAATATGAAATAATATTTCAAATGATTATATTTTGTGAAAAAATCATAATTCGGCGTTATTTATACCGGAGTCAGCTGATTGCGTTGACCCGTCTGGGCGCCGTTATTGTACAGGGCGGCGTGGTGAACGGTTGGATAATTCAGATGGATAACAAGGTACGTAATATTATAATTATTGTCTTTTACACTATTAATTATTGGCTGTGATCAAATTGTATATAGCATTTATAAAAGTGTGGATTACACACTGTAGCCCAGTGTAGAGAAGGTAGTTATTTTTTATAACTCGAATTTCCTTGGTCGTACATGTGCAGTGATTGCAAGGGTACTAGTACTACTCTGTATTGCCAAGATCAACTTGACAAATGTCTTGAACATGAAAATATCGTAGTTAGGATTTTTTTGTATAGGTGTACATGATAGAATATGTGGTGATAACAAAACAGCATTAGAATTCATTACAAGATAGGAGCGGACACATAATCGAAAATCGTCATGCTGGGATTTTTCAAGATCTCAATTACAAAAATTCTGAATACATGTAAAGGTTTTAGTTTGTTATTTCCGAAACGTAATAGATTTTAATCAAGTTTTCTAGCAACCACTTGGTTGTTAACTTATATGACACCCTGAGGCCAATTTCAATAACTGAAAAATTGAAAATCATAGATTATGAAAAGTTTACCTACATGTAAATGTATCCCTATCACAATTGCCCCCCCCCCTCAGAAATTTTAATGAAGACAATAAAGTACAGTATCAATTTATGTCAGCTCTAGAAGAAAAGAATGATTTCTATGGTTAGATTTTTTTTTAAGGTCAATATATGCATATACCTTTAACTACATATAAATCACAAAATACAGTAAATAGTAGCTCCTTGTTCATATTTCTTATTTGTAAGTCGTCTTTTATTTTGATTAACAAGGTAATAAAAAGTTGAATAAATGGTCATGAAATTTAAAATATTTCTAAACCATGATATGTTTCAGACAAGTACTATATCTCTGGAGACTTTAATGGCACAAGCTTGAAAGTCAAGGTAGTTGCAAAGGATACCGATTTCCAATACCGAAATGAGAAAAATGACCTGAAGACCCAAGTCAACTGTATTTTGGCAGACACCACAATGGCTGTCAAATTCACAGTCTATGACTCTTCAAAATTCCAAAGATTCAAAGAGGGGGAGTCACTAATTGTGCGGAATGTCATGAAGAAGGCTCATAGTGTTGTGATCACATCTACCACTAAGGTCTTCCCAACGGGAGATGTATATGTTCCAGAACACATCGCAGAGGAGGGCAGACATATATTAAATCCACCTCCGGCAGCTGTGAAGACGGTCCTTGACGCACTAGCCTCCCCACCCCGGGTTCGAGTTTCTATTAAGGGGAAAGTGACACAGGAAATATTTAATTGCTAGTACAAAAGATAAATTTGTAATTTTTAATTGTATCCGCAATGTATTTAAAATATTGACGTTTTTCAACACTAGAATATTTTTTGAATTGTATGTAATTTTTTTAAAAAATATCATAATGATTTCATAAAACGGATTTTATTTGATCTGAAATGCTACCATAATAAAATGTTAAATTTCCTTTTATTTTGTACTTAATGGCTACTACATTACTGATTTTCTCCACTATAAATTCTATTGCAGGAAGAAGCTGTCAAGAAGTAAATATGTGAAACAAGAACTGGATAAAGTAAAAAATATCTTCATTGAAGACCAGACCAGCAAATGTTAGGTGGCCCTGTGGCGCTTATGTGCCAGTGAGGATGTAAGGCCAGGGGATTACGTACACATCACAGATGTTGTAACAAATTTTTTTCCGGAATGAGACTTCCCTCTCAACAACAACAAAGACAATGTCTATTGAAGAATTAATATTGACTTCTTTATTAATTTTGAATCTATATCTCATTTAGATGTACATTACATCATGCACTTACGAACTCTACATGTACACAATAATAAAAGAATTATTTTAATGTAAATGTATTAGATGAAAAAGTGCTGTATAACAATACTGTGAAATCACATATTCGCTGTGGTGTAATTTTCAATGGAAGATGAGATGAAGACTAATTCGTGCGCACCATGAAATGTAAAATATTACATACATTTCTATTCCGCAATTATTCACCCACAAATCATATCCCAAAGAATAAAAAAAAATTCCTCAAACCACGAAAGTTTGACCCCATAATAGTATGTGATTTTACAATGTGCTACTTGTGTCAGTTACATGACATTTAACTACTACAGTTGAATTTCAATATTATCACTGACACATGTAACTTGAATACCATGGATATGATAAAATGAAACCCTAACCTCATCAAGTATTTCACTTTATATAGCCTGATTTCTTGTATAACTCGTAGTACTTTCTCAGTCCAATAGAAAACAAAACAATGAAAAACTGGAGACCAACACCCTGAGGTTTAATATGCAGAGGATTCTTATGCGTGGATACCGAAAGGTATTCAATGGCGTCTGTACTTAAACTTATAAACTAAAAGATATATACAGATCACCAACACTTCATGAGAATGCAGCAGAACCCTGATTCTGATGACGACCGTCTCTTGTAGAAACCAGTCAACCAACTAAATTTACTGCTGCATTCTCACCAAGTGTTGGTGATCTGTTATATATCTTTCAGTCCCATTGAGTTCAAGATAATAAGGTTGAACTACTTTGTTTCCTGTAAGTCAAAAAAACCATGTCTATCTAAATTATATTTCATACAACCTTTTTATGGATTTCATACATTCCAAAGTTTTAAGAGAATTTTTTTTAGTAATCTGTATGTTCTTTTCTTTTAAATATATCCATAAAATAACTTTTGAATAGCATAAGCCCGGCTTTCAGTACTTTCAGTACTTTGATTAAATAATCGAATCATCGTAAATAGTTTACAATAGGTACGTCCCATTATACGTTATATAGGCCTATATGTGTCGATAGTCACGGACACAGCTTTATTTCTGTTCAGTTAGACAGTCCTAGAGGAATAACGATAACGTTCTCAATGAAAAAGAATATAAGCACCACCAGCGAAGTCCAATATTTGTGTGGTTAATGTAATACAGACATAAAGGATGTATGTATTGAAAAAAAAATGTTTAAGCTGAGTTTTAAAGAATCAGTGCCTTCAGAAAAAATTAATCAAATGAAAGACAAAAATATATTGAAAAATTGATTTAAGTATTCAAAATATTTTCATGATGCCCTGGGTCAGGAACTTATATTTGAAAAAGCTTTGTTCTGTTCTGTTTTCTGAAATATTGAGCAAAATGAAAATAACAAAGTCTAAAATCATGTTTATTCTAAGCCTGGAGTTTATGTGGGCTACAAATGACTTGAGTTTTGATTTGAGCGTTTCGATGTTTTAATAAAACCCCGAAATCCTCATCCTTTTAAAAGTAAAATTACATACGATGAAATACATACTACTACACACGATTTTTTTTTACATAGTTTGTTCTATCATTATCCATTAATTGAAACATTAAAAAAGGTCACTTGAAAAAAAAAATGACATCTGAAAAGGTTTCCTAAATGTAAATGTTGTCTGAAGAGCAATAATAAGCCATTGGGAAATAGTTCTATAGGCCTCTTGCTATGTGCATAACAATTACCACAATACCAGTAGCGTTACAGACTTGATTAGTACACTACAGTGGCCAACACTAGCTCAATGACGTCTCAAAACATGATTAATAATGTTTTATTATTTAATTCTGGTTGTAACGCTGTATTTCATTGGAAAAAATTTACTTTATATTGTATAAAATGGGTTGCCTACGTCACAATTACTTTCGTCACAGTGTATCAATCCGCCTGACGTTACATTCTAAATTTGTACAAATTGAAGTCATTTTGTCAGAACAATCATCTTCTTTTCTTACATCAAATAAATGAAAATTAATTCATAAGAAAAGAATTCAATAGCTACCCATTTTATACCGTATAAACTGGGTTGGAACAATTTACGCTCTTTTAACAGTCCCAAACCAGTTTATACCGTATAAAATGGGTATCTTTAAATTCTATATTGAATTCATTCCTTAAAAAAGTAGTCCATCAACTTGTAGTCGTACCCACAGATATACTCACACTCACATATAGAAGAACCAGAT
This sequence comes from Saccostrea glomerata, assembly GCA_003671525.1. NCBI lineage: Eukaryota > Metazoa > Mollusca > Bivalvia > Ostreida > Ostreidae > Saccostrea > Saccostrea glomerata. The sequence goes on from PRKT01000701.1 coordinate 128,584, forward strand.
AGAATCACACACAAACATTGAGACACCTACAAGCATAAAAAACGTACAAATGGTCCTTTTTCCCACAAACCATAAAACAATGGAATTTTCCTTCTTAGTCCGTCGTTCAAACCAGTAAAGGATACATTTCTAGAGAACAGCTAACTACAGCTGTTGTCACAAAATCATGTCAATAACGTTCACATTTTTTTAATCACTAATGTAAATAAAAGCACAGTTTTTCTTTATTATTTAAGCTTAAGTCACGCATGCGCACCAGCAAGTAATCTTCGGCGCTAAATTTTGCTGTATTAAGAAGAAGAATTCGTAGAAATGCGTATGCTTTGTATAAAAAAGAATGTATTTATTTTTTTTGTGTGTGTAAAAATATCTACTTTTAAGTCAGCAATTCTTAAATTAATCTCTTCTTTAATTAATTAATTAGTCAATTAATTAATTCATTCATTCATTTAGTCTTTCTTTCAACTGTATCTCTTTTAGTAGACAGATGATGTATTGTGTTACGTCCTTCTGTGTTCAATAAACCAGAAGTGAAAAAAGAATTAGATAGATTACACGATCAGTACGTACTGGTTCCTGCCGACAAAGCAGGTAACAACATTGTCTTCTTTTGTGAGGCTCATTATATAAATTGCATTCTAGAAGAACTTGGATTTAATTCTACAAGTGGTAATCCTACTTATACATATATATATACTTCTCTTTCTAAGGAAGAAATTCTTCAAAATCACCTGTCAGTTTTGAATACTTTTAATATTCCACAGAGCCAAAATGAATTTGAACTACCTTATATATATTGGATTCCGAAACTTCATAAGAATCCTTACAAACAAAGATACCTTGCAGGTTCCAGTAAATGTTCAACCAAGCCTCTTTCGTTACTTCTCACTAAAGGAAGGATATGGAAATAACGAACAGTATTCAATCTCAACGTCCATTAAACAAATATACAAAATAAGAGCAGAGAAAACACGAACCTCCGAAACATCAGAGATGGGATCAGGTGCCATGTAGGAGTGAACATCCCCTGCCTACCGGTCACACCCGCCGTGTGCTCGTTGTCATAATCAGGAAATAACGGAAAAAATCCGTGGTCAATTCAGTGTATAAATAATGGACTAATAATTGGTATGAAAAACGTCAGTCAGTATTTCATTCAATGATAAATTGTATTTGCTGACAAGGTCATTATATCGACCATAAAATTTACGAAATGATGACTTTAAACGAGACTGTTGATATTCTTGTTTCATCAACTTGCTTGTCAATAATTTACTCGTTTAAGAAATTGATCATGCGTAGAGCATGCTCTTGCGTATCGAATCAACTGAGATATAAATACTCCGTATGCAGGTGATGAAGGTATATTGCTGCATAAGTAAGGGAAGTTGACGATAGAAAAGTTAAAGTCATCACGAAAATACTGTTCGTTATTTCCATATCCTTATAGATGCTGCATTGTGTTACATTTGGCAGATGATGCATTGTGATACATAAGCATTTAGACGATAATATAATCATCAAAGTTGATATAAATCAATAAATTCTTAATAATGTCTTAAAGTCAGATAAGAACAAAGTACGGTATAAGCAGTAATTCGCCGGCAAATATACGCTTATTTAATCTTCTTTGTACAATTTTTTGATGTTATGCTTTGAAGTAAGGAAGATGCGAACTAAATTCTACAGGCACAAACATGACGTAATTTTTAACTATGACGTCACTATTGGGCGCTAAACATGGAATGGTCGTGTAAAATCGTTAAATTATATTGAAAAATGAGTAATCTTTGCTGAAATAAGACCCTTTCACATGCAACAACCACTTTTATACTCCGCCTATAAGTTCATCATTACATATCGCAGTTACACAATTAAAATAGTTTTGGTTGTCAACTGTGATCAATATGAATTTTGCAAAAGTTGACATTCGGAAAAAAGATATTTTACCGACACAATTTTCCTGATATTCGATATTAATGACGCATAATTGATACAGAATGAGATTTTCTTATTTTAAGTGCCATCACTTGATATTGTACACTATTAAAACCTATGAATATGAATACAATATTTTGAAAGAAGGATATGGAAAGAACGAACAGTATTCAATCTCAACGTCCATTAAACAAATATACAAAATAAGAGCAGAGCAAACATCGACCTCCGAAACATCAGAGGTGGGATCAGGTGCCATAGAGGAGTGAGCATCCCCTGCCGACCGCTCACATTCGCCGTGTGCTCGTTGTCATAATCAGGAAATAACGGAAAAAATCCGTGGTCAATTCAGTGTATAAATAATGGACTAACAATTGATATGAAAAACGTGAGTCAGCATTTCATTCAATGATAAATTGTATTTGCTGACAAGGTCATTGTATCGACCAAAGAATTTACGAAATGATGACTTTAAACGAGACTGTTGATATTCTTGTTTCATCAACTTGCTTGTCAATAATTTACCTCGTTTAAGAAATTGATCATACGTAGAGCATGCTCTTGCGTATCGAATCAACTGAGATGTAAATACTCCGTATGCAGGTGATGAAGGTATATTGCTGCATAAGTAAGGGAAGTTGACGATAGAAAAGTTAAAGTCATCACGTTTATCATATAGCTTGGTTGTTAGATAACCATTAGTGTCTTTTTCAAGTAAAATATCGAAGTATGAAGCAGAAGTGTCGGACTCTGTGGTATCTTTTATTTCAAGCTCACCAGGATATATCGTGTCGACGTAGGAATGGAAATTATCATTATTAATTGACAATACGTCGTCGATATATCGTATATAGTTGAAGGCCACAGCAAGTGTTTTCTTCTTTTCACGTAAAAGATTTTGCATAAATTCTGCTTCATATGAATATTAAAATAAGTCTGCTAATAACGGAGCGCAATTTGTACCCATGGGAATTCCAATAGATTGTTGGAATACCTGGTCTCCAAAAACCACATAGATATTGTCAATCAGAAACTCAAGCATCTTCTTGATGTCAACTTCAGAGTCTTATGTGAAAACGAAGAATAAATGGTACCTAAAGATGCCGCTTGTATACTTATGCTGTTTGTATATCATCTGCACAAGTGTATAGACTATAGTGTCCGTTGGTTGTACATATAGTATTGAACAACAGTGCTATAATATCTTAAACCTCAGAAATAGACAATATTTTTTTTTATTTATTAAATATTGATTTTAAAAAAATCGGAAATACCTCAATATTATTATATTTTCTACGAGTCTTCATCAATGTACATGTGTATAGTCTTACTATAGTCATAGTGTGACCTCCGAACAGAAATATGACAACCATAAAAAATACAATGAAATGTATATGCATCGAATACGATAACCTTCTAATCTGTAACATTAAAAGCATGGTCCTACAATAAATATGTTTAAAGCCTTTTATTGTGAAAAATAAATATAATATTCATGGTAATTATAAATCTGCAGTATAGTTGATAGGAGTTCAACAAAACAATACACGTAAAAAAGTTGCCAAATACTTTATAGATACATGTAGTATGCACATTATTAGTCCGAAATAGCACATTAAATACAAATGATTATTTTATTACATGTAATTTTTTTGGGCAAATATTTCATGCAGCATCATCAAGTTATAGATTACATATTTACACAAATTCATATTTTGAAGCTAGAGGTAGATCGGGAAGGGGGGGGGGTCTTGCTAAAACGTGGAATGGAAAACGGAACGGAAAATGAGTGTCAAGCAAATATACTAAATTCTGAATAAATCACAAAAAAGCAATTTTCTTGATATAAAAGTAATATATAATGAAAATTCGTCTTTTTTATAAGCGCGATGATAAAAAGAAATATGGTTGTGAAATAAAGCGGAAGGAAAAAGGCTTTTGGTGTGTGTATACATGTACATGTATATATCTTGAAAGACATACCCCGGGCATGTTTGATATTCAGCTGATGCAGACATGTACATGTATGTAGTTAAAGGCTATTGGTGTGTGTATACCTGTACATTTATATATCTTGAAAGACATACCCCGGGCATGTTTGACATTCAGCTGATGCAGACATGTACATGTATGTCGTGAAGAATCCAAGGATCTTGTAGAAAGGAGGGCAGTTTTGGATCGGGGCAGGGGCCCACAACCACACCAAAAATTGATTTATTAAATCTAATGTATATTTTGGACACAAAGCCTCCCCCTTCAATCCGCCAGCTTTGCATTGGCATGATATGCATATCAAGAAATTTAAACATAAATAGCTGAACCATTAAAGAAAATTCTTGCAAATTAATTCAAAACATATAATTTTTTTCTTTAATTTAAGCGACCTTAGTATAAAATTTTTACATCATTGCTTATTCCATGCAGGTGTGTACCAAAGTTATCCTGATATGGTTGCCTCTAATCATAATCTTCAATTTTTTTTTTACATTTCAGTTTCCTCAACATGAATCATTTAGATATCAAAATTTTGCCATCACTTTTTTCAGACACTATATACGCCTTTAACTCAATAATTGCTATTGACCCCCCCCCCTGCCCTACACATACTTTTTGTTAATGTGATTAAGGCTGACAGGAAGTAATTGTACGTTTGATGTTACCTATAAACTTCAAAACCTATGAGGGAGGAAGGGAAGAATTAAACAAACGAAATCTTCGAAGAATTTAGTATTTACTCATTAAAATACGGTCAATATTTGTAATCATGTAAGCTTATTGTTTCACAATAGTTTTAAGTAAACTTGTCACTTTACATACTCTCAGAGGATCACATGTTGTCTATTTCTATATATGTAATGTATAGTTCTGCTAAAAGAAAACGAACACTTTAAAATATGTTGACTTTTCTGAGTGTCAATTTCTCCGAGACCTCCGTGCACGGTATACGAAATTCGGGCAGCCTAAAGTTGTAAGTTATGTAATAAAAAACGTACTAAGAGAAGATAAGTTTGAACTTGATTAATCCCCCTTCCAAATCAAACCGCTTGGATCTTTCAGGGTAAGTTTTATTATACGAGTATTCTACCCCTGTCCCTCTCAAAAGCAAAATACTTGCCGTACGTCACTGCTATGTCGGTGATTTTCGTGAATAAGGGCAGGACATAACTAAACCAACTTGTATATAATAACAAAGAGGCATTAATACGCATGAGATATACCGTTAATGATAATTGTGTAATTTAAGGGATTTAATCTAGGTGAAATCATATTTTCCGTTTCGATCCGCGTTTTTGCAACACCCGGAAAGGGGGGTGCTAATTTGGTAAGAAAAAAAGAAAGGAAAGAAAGACTTGTACCCATGCTAGTGGAATTCTGAAAAAAATTAAAATGGTCAGCGACGTCTAGCAGCTTTTGACTTATCTGATCAATCTAAAGGCTCCTCTCCTTTATTTATCGGATTAGTAGAGAGTCATACAAATGAAACAAAACAAGTTTTACAAAACCCTCCCGAATCTTTGTTACGAAGGAATTTCAAAGCAGATCCTCTTTGCAAATCGTCAGCAATAAAATAAGTATTTTGAATTGATGTACACAGATATGGGTATTTCAAAACCTAAATCTAGGTATATATCCGTAATGTTCAATAGCATACACTATCACATTCCTTTATTTGTGATCATGAAGTTCATGTACATGTATACATATCTACTTTTTATACTTCCACTATCTTTACCAAATACAAGTACATGTTTTTATGTAATTTAAATCATTAATGCCACCACTTCATAACATTATGCATTTTGTACGGCAGAGAAAACGGCATGGTGTGAATTGGGACATACAAAGGAATTACATAAAGCTTTGCAACTCAATTTTTTTTTCTATAATAAAAAGTTTTAACACTCTCAGAAAGGGAAATACCTATTTATGGCGGGGGGGGGGGGGGGGGGGGG
>PRKT01000701.1:135039-193716 GCA_003671525.1 Saccostrea glomerata
AATTGGGGGTTACCTTATTTTGTTGGTGTGTGTGTGTTGTTTTTTTTTTTTTGCTCACTATATATAACATCAGTGCCTTAAATTTAAGAAAATTTTGGGGATAGGGACTTCTAAACAATACATATATAACATGTATAGTATATTCTTTAAATACAGGAAATGCTTGTCTGTATTGTATCGTAGATTAGCCCTCCAGGTTCTTTTCGCTTACTGTGAGAATCATACGAGGGTCATTCAAAAAATACGTAGACAATGTTCCTCATCGTCACATTATTATTACAAGAGTATAGATCAACACATTTTCGTAAATAAAAACATTTAATATGTCAATGTGTGAAGTTTCATTTGATTTGATTCAGTTGAACACATGCTAGCCAATTTTTAAAGCAACATGTTTTGTTGCCACGGAGCACGATTAACCAATATTCTAACGTCAAAACGACGTTGAAAAAGTTTCTCAAAATTAGTCTGCTTTTTAATTTTATACACAGTTTGTAGCCTCTTCTCCATTCATAAAAATGTATCCATAACAATAAACACTTTTTTTGCTTACAATTGTGCAAATAGTTTGAAAAAGATTGTCATTGTTTTCAAATTTCCTTAGGCCTACCGCGGAACCCTATTATTCCCGAAGCAGTGAAACGCACATCACGTTTAATGACGTTGTTAACTCTTTTAACAAGATTATCAACTATAACCTGTTTCTTTGCAGGCAATCCATCGTCTGATTTAAACTTGCTTCCACTCAAAAATTGTATTTTCTATTTTATTCAAATACACGGCTAATTTTTCATGCATTTTTTCGATTATATAGATATTTCTAAGTTTGTTAAAGACGTTCCCCGAATAGAAAACAAAATTCAATTGCTACTCGCTGCTCCGTGACGTCCTCCAACGTCATGGTTTTTTGCCTTTTTTAATCAAGTCCATATGTATTTAGAGACTGATAACTTTTAAAGGGAACGAGGTATTACAATACCTGATATCATCTAAAGTAATTCAGCAAAACTGAATTTAAACATGTAAATTTTATTTTGTTACGACTCCATTTATTCGATTTCTGGCTATAGATACTTTAAACTGAAAATCAGTAAATTACTCAATTTTGACGGTGCTCCGTGACCCCATTTTTTGTGTTCTAAATCGTTGATAATTTGTACAAATATGAAGATATATTCCAATTTTTTTAACTCAAATTATTTGAATTAGTAGTTAAAATTTGTGTACTAAATTTGTATGTAATATGACGTTAAATAACAAAGTTACGACAAAAGTCTACGAACTTTTTGAATGACCCTCGTACATACAACACGTTCAATTGTCAAATAAATGAAGATACAAGGAAGGTGTGATCTATTTTTTTAATGCTACATTCTTTACCAAGCAAGGAATTTTTGCGAAAAATAAAAACGACAAAAAAGTGTCACCAGCAACTTAAACATTTTAAACCTAATAAAATATGCGAAACCTGTAGTAAATGCATATATTTGGAATAAATAGAGAGTCTGAGATCTTAAACTTGTACTCGTACGTGTACTTGTATATATTTTGACGTACATGTATACGTTTTTTTAATTTGTCTGTTGAGATTTTTATGTATACCCCCCCCCCCCCAATCCAATCCCCTTCCAAACAAAATTTCACATTTACTGATAATTCATTTTTCAGTCTTAAATATAATTTTACAGTTCTATTAAAACTCGAATTTATATTAAGGCATTTATAAATTATATAAACTCATTTAACTCATAATGGAGGGGGTGGGCAGGGGTGAGTTGAGGGGGTGGGGTATTTAATTTTCAAGTGTTCCTCTGTCACCAAGCAGGGTATAATGAATATATTACAGAAAACAATCAGTTTTCATGTACCCATAATATGATTAAAAGTTTACTAAGCTGATACTTTTTTAAAATCAAGATCGAAATTTCTCACATTCTTTTTAATGTGTTTTAATATCTTTATAAATTTTTGTTTTTTTAGCAAAATTCACAATTAGAAGGAGGAATTCTCCTGTATATACGTACATTAAATAATCATAGTCTTCCATACTATTGTTCTAATAGATGTAAATATTAAATTTCTTGTCATTTGAGTTTTTTTTTCAACCGTTTGTGTACATTACTTACCATATCTTTGAGAATTGAACTTTTTTGTCACTAAGGACAGCCCGGGACACTCGAATTTTCCCCTCAGTACATAATTTTCATCAGTAATTTGTATTAGAGTTTTCTCAATTGATTTAACAGAAATAGCTGATACTATTTTTATTGAGACCTGCAATAAAATGAGAGTAAATATCCACGAGAAAAGTATTATTGAATCAACAACTTAATTTCTTCAATATACAATGAAAACTGTGTCCTAGCGAATAAGTTGAAATTTTCAGATTAAGCTTATTGTACACGTTAAATGTATGACGTCGCCTCAAAATTCTTCGTAAAATCTCGACGTTCTGCTATAAAAGGTACTGTATTCAGCTTTTTATTTTCCAATGCATAAATTTAAGTCAGGTATATAAATTTTATATCATTTGATTCTAAAAATTCTAAGCTTTTTAAAATGTTTTGAACGGAGCAGGTCTGACATCCGGCATATTTTGGCCAATACCGTATTTTGTTCTTTGAACTTAAATTTTTTTTTCTCTCTTTTATTAAAACATGGTACATAAATAATTGCACTTAAATTTTATTTCAAATAACTAATTTCTATTTTCATTCATATTGGGCGGTATATATTAAAATTTCATATTTTAAAGATATAAAATGAAAAGGAAAACAAGGTATAACATCTTAACATAAGAGGCATTAACTAAATTAAAATCAGCACACTTTTCATTGTCATATTTTAAATAGCAATTTCGAAATAAACATTCATGACAATTGATACCAACTTCAATAAAAGTGATACTTAAATAACACTAAAATATAGAGTCCGTAACAGTTAGCCAATTACTTTTCAGAATTGATTAAGGTACGATATATATTTGGCTGTTGCAAGACCATTTAGCAGAATTTCACATATTCACAAGAACGCAGAAGTTTTTTGCGCAACAAAAATAATGAGCAATCATCAGGTCATCAGTGCAATTGTCGGCTTTTTAGCTTTGTCTAAAGCCACCATTATTTCTCAAAAATATACCTTGAAACTGGAATTTAATGATAAGATATCAAATTCCGAATTTCTAGGAGATTACAATGCTTATTCTTTAGCCGAGTGCGCCGCGATGTGTCGACAGGACTGTGCCTTCTTTGGTTTCAACTATCAGTTGAGGAATTGCCGTACCCACAAGAACAGACTTACGTCTGGAATGACTAACGAGGCCGGTTGGAGATACTACTCGGATAACAGTATGTATATATGTTATTTTTTATATTTCTGTTTGCTTCTTTGTGTTTTTTCTTTGACACTTCTTTTTATATAGTATAAACAATTGTATTTTCAACATAATTGATTTTAAAAACATTCTTATCTCTTTGCTGATTTTTTTCTTTGATATTTTTTCTTTTTAAATTTTGAATTAAGATTGATTTACTTATACTTCGTGATTTTCTCTAATTTTTATTTTCTCTTTTTTATTTGATATCTTTTAGCATGTAATGGAAAACATTAGATAAAATTTCTACACCGTGAGTACTTAGTAATGTTTTACTTTCATGTTGATTAGTTGTACTAGTATCTAATTGGTCGACAAACATTTGTTAAAAAACAGTATTTACCACTAAATAATGAAGCCACGCCCTTCAGTGCAACAACAGTCAACATTGCTTGACGACGGGTGATATTCCAAAAAATAGCGACTCCGCAGAAATTATTCACACTGTTTACTGTTATATGTATTTGTATAAAATCCAGTATTATATAATAGATATAGCATGTAATTGAGTGTAACATTGAAAAATCCCCCTCGAAAACCATTGCCAACCACGACTGCGCCTCGGTTGACGTTGGATTTCTTGGGGTTAAAATTATCAATGTTACACTCAACTACATATGTACAAGCAATATAAATATATTGCACATGTATTTTACATTTTAGCAACAGCAATTAACATTCATATATCACGTGAGCATTATATATCTTCTCACTTCTTGTACATATACATTGCAATTCTGGTATTATCTTTTTTTCCAGATTTTTCTGACGTGCCTAAAGATTGTAAGGAACTTCTGGAAAACGGACAAAAAATCACAGGGGTGTATGATATATACCCCACCGGTACACTGACAGTACCGGTCCATGTGTACTGTGATATGCTCACAATGGGTGGTGGATGGACGGTAGGTCGTTTATTTTGAATTAATAGCACTGAACATAACACACCTTGTTTGGTGGTTTTAAGGATTGTAGGATTGTATTGTGGTTTATATCATAACATATGGATCCTATGAATGTTCTAAGGATTGTAGGATTGTATTGTGGTTTATATCATAACATATGGATCCTATGAATGTTCTAAGGATTGTAGGATTGTAGTGTGGTTTATATCATAACCTATGTATCCTATGAATGTTTTAAGGATTGTAGGATTGTATTGTGGTTTATATCATAACATATGTATCCTATGAATGTTCTAAGGATTGTAGGATTGTATTGTGGTTTATATCATAACATATGTATCCTATGAATGTTTGAAGCAATAAATTGAATTGTTCTGCATGTTCATTTTCTAAGGTCATTCAGAAAAGGGTAGACAAAAACTGGAGCTTTGAGAGGAACTGGATGGATTATAAGAATGGTTTTGGTGTTCCTGAACGAAATATCTGGGTTGGTAAGTATAAATCGCTTTCATATAAGAACTTTTTATTTCTTCAAAGTTTGAAGATAAAATATTCTAGTTGCAGGTGAAAAATTACAAAAAAGTAATAAAGATCTAAATTTAGGACTAGGTAATGATGTTCTACGATATTGAGATGTCGTGTTTAATTGATATCTCAAATAATTAAAAAAAATTAAAAGAAGAATATCATTTAGCGGGATATCGTTATGAGACCTAATTTAGCAGTATTGTCTACAGCTATATTACGGCATATTCACATTTTTAAAAGAATTGATTGTATTTGATGAATTTTTCAGATGATTTCAAATATATCTTAATACAGGAAATGACGTTATCCATCTATTAACAAAGGGAAAGAACTCATCCCTGTATGTGTCCATCACTGTCCAGAATGGTACAACACTGTATGAAACGTACGGTGAATTTTCTGTCTCGGACGAAGCAGGAAAATATCAGCTCTTTCTTGCAGGCCCTGCCAATGGAACGCTAGGTAAGTATATCCACGTTAGATTCTCAAAATTAGGTTAAAAGTACGGATATAATCGCAAAACGGATATTATCATAAAAATACCTTTCTGTATTGAAGTCTTATTAGTACGAATATTATCATAAAAATACCTTTCGGTATTGAAGTATTATTAGTACGTATATTATCATAAAAATACCTTTCTGTAATGGAGTATTATTAAGTACGGATATTATCATAAAAAAACCTTTCTGCATTGAAGTATTACTAAGGACGGATATTATCATAAAAATACCTTTCTGTATTGAAGTATTATAGAGTCATTGAAAAAAGAGAAGGTTAATTTTTTTTCTGATATTCTGTATTCATTTTTGATTTCATGCTTATTAAAATTTTGATATTTTATAATATCATTTAACGTTTTCAGCAGACATTGAATTTGTAATAAATTTCAAGTAGCTAGATTTTCAAATTATATATTTTTTGTACATGGAAAATTGTGTCGTTATTTCAAACAAACAAATCCAGTAATTACATTCTCTCAATCATTGTTCTTCAGATTGGATTTCTTGATAATTTTTAATTCTTCACATATTAACTACTACGGAGAAAGAAGTATGCCGAGTTTAATGATTTAATATGTCAACATATACACAAAAAATGATTTTAAAAGAAAATTATTTGTTTGGAAACATTCAAATAAAAAGCCAAATTCAACGCACCGCAACGCGTTTCACATTTACTATACCTTTTCTCTATTAAATGAAAATCTGATCTTCAATAATTATCATTTTAAATACTACGGAATAAGAAGTTTACAGAGCGTTACTAATCTTAATGATGATAAAAAATGATCGGATATTTATTCAAATTAAAAAAGTTGAATAATCCACATTCAAAACATCTCAAAATTTACATTTCACCTTTCCATTCCTAATGATGCCTTATTTACTGAAAATCTCATATTTTAAGATATTCACAGGTACACCACATCTGGTTATAATTATGAATGAGTTAATACGTATTGCATTTCATACATTTTTTAAAATGACGGTCTCTGACATATGTGAATATTTCATTCATATTTTCTGATACTTCCAGTTACCACCCCCCTAAAAAATACCATGCTTTAAAGGTGTAACACGTTTTTTTGTTTATTGGTACCCCGTAACACGTGTGGGGTTTATTGGTACCCTGTCACACGTGTGGGGTTTATTGGTACCCTGTCACACGTCTGGGGTTTATTGGTACCCTGTCACACGTCTGGGGTTTATTGGTACCCCACAAAGGATGCTAGTAAATTTTGCAGTGTTTTGTTGATTTATGGTTTGTTGAGCTCTGTACAGGGAACTAAACTTAAGACTGTGAATCTCAGACTTCAGTATTAAGATAAATGTGATGTAAATTAGAAATCAATATAATTATTATCTTTGTTATATATTTTCTCTAATTCTTCAGGTGCCAGTATGATAGTCACTGGGGATTCTAGGACTGAATTATATAAATATTATCGCCCTTTCAAGCACCTAAAGCTGTCTACCTTAGAACCACCTCAGTTTATATTTGACAATTGTGTCAAAGATATATAAATCCATTAAGTCTGTGATTCCTTTTGTTTGATTTTACAGGAGACAGTATGTTAGACAGCGGTTTAGCTGCCAATGATCTGTCTGGGATGTACTTTTCCACCCGAGACAGGGACAATGACGGATGGGGTGGGTTTGACTGTGCTGGGTACTACAAAGGAGGGTGGTGGTTTAACGGCTGCCACTACGCCTTTCTGAACGGTCCGTGGTTCCCGGGGAGTTGGGCCTGGCCTTGGTATCCCACAGTAGAGGATGAGACAGAAGTAAGGGCCACCAAGATGATGATCAGGCAGCACTAGGTAAACACCAGTAAATCTTAATAAGATGGTGGTCAGACAGTACTAGGTAAACACCAGTAAATCTTAATAAGATGATCAGGCAGCACTAGGTCAACACCAGTAAATCTTAATAAGATGATGATCAGACAGCACTAGGTAAACACCAGTAAATCTTAATAAGATGATCAGGCAGCACTAGGTCAACACCAGTAAATCTTAATAAGATGATGATCAGACAGCACTAGGTAAACACCAGTAAATCTTAATAAGATGATCAGGCAGCACTAGGTCAACACCAGTAAATCTTAATAAGATGATGATCAGACAGCACTAGGTAAACACCAGTAAATCTTAATAAGATGATCAGGCAGCACTAGGTCAACACCAGTAAATCTTAATAAGATGATGATCAGACAGCACTAGGTAAACACCAGTAAATCTTAATAAGATGATCAGGCAGCACTAGGTCAACACCAGTAAATCTTAATAAGATGATGATCAGACAGCACTAGGTAAACACCAGTAAATCTTAATAAGATGATCAGGCAGCACTAGGTCAACACCAGTAAATCTTAATAAGATGATGATCAGACAGCACTAGGTAAACACCAGTAAATCTTAATAAGATGATCAGGCAGCACTAGGTCAACACCAGTAAATCTTAATAAGATGATGATCAGACAGCACTAGGTAAACACCAGTAAATCTTAATAAGATGATCAGGCAGCACTAGGTCAACACCAGTAAATCTTAATAAGATGATGATCAGACAGCACTAGGTAAACACCAGTAAATCTTAATAAGATGATCAGGCAGCACTAGGTCAACACCAGTAAATCTTAATAAGATGATGATCAGACAGCACTAGGTAAACACCAGTAAATCTTAATAAGATGATCAGGCAGCACTAGGTCAACACCAGTAAATCTTAATAAGATGATGATCAGACAGCACTAGGTAAACACCAGTAAATCTTAATAAGATGATCAGGCAGCACTAGGTCAACACCAGTAAATCTTAATAAGATGATGATCAGACAGCACTAGGTAAACACCAGTAAATCTTAATAAGATGATCAGGCAGCACTAGGTCAACACCAGTAAATCTTAATAAGATGATGATCAGACAGCACTAGGTAAACACCAGTAAATCTTAATAAGATGATCAGGCAGCACTAGGTCAACACCAGTAAATCTTAATAAGATGATGATCAGACAGCACTAGGTAAACACCAGTAAATCTTAATAAGATGATCAGGCAGCACTAGGTTAAACACCAGTAAATCTTAATAAGATGATGGTCAGACAGTACTAGGTAAACACCAATCAATCTTAATAAGATGATGGTCAGACAGTACTAAGTAAACACCAGTAAATCTTAATCACTTTTTTTTTTGTATTTCAGTAAAAACACAATCCAGTGATTTGGATAGAAGTTTAAAATCAAAAATGTGTTATTATTTCTGTGAAACATTAATATAATTCTTTTTTCGCAGACGACAGATCACTAATCAAAGGATTTAAAGATTATCCTGATCTCGGTGTTCTTTCTTTAAATAATGGTAACCAAGTGGTGGACTGGTTAACATCTAAATAATGGTTAGGGTCAGGGTAACCATGTGGTGGACTGGTTAACATCTAAATAATTGTTAGGGTCAGGGTAACCAAGTGGTGGACTGGTTAACATCTAAATAATGGTTAGGGTCAGGGTAACCAAGTGGTGGACTGGTTAACATCTATTTTGTCGGTAACAGAAGGAGGATTGGGCATTTCTTTAAAGCAATGAATTAAAATATTATACTTTTATGTACATTAGTTGAATCTGATTGATGAATAAACATTTGTTAAAAACACTATTATCTGCTGAATAATGAAGCCACGCCCTCCAGCACAGAACAGTCAACAGTGCTTGACAACGGGTGATATTCCCAAAAATAGTGACTACCCAGAATTCAAGCTTGCACAATTCACTGTTATGTGTTTTTGTATAAAACATTCAGTATAATATGAATAATGCATGAAGTTGATTGTAACATTGAAAATTTTCAGCCCTCGAAAAACCATTGTCAAAAATGTACTTTATATGTATTGTAATAAATTTGAACTTAGAAATATTTTGTTTTTATTTATAAACTCTGATAATTGAAGATGCCTTGATGGAGAATTTTGATGATTTTGATTTATTAGAGTGGAACCTCTATAATCTGACACATGGACAATACACTTTACTGTGGTGTCCGTAAGTTCATTTCTCATTTCTAGATATTTAAGATATCAATAGCCATTCTCTGTAACCACTTAAACTTCATTGCCACCCATGGTCACCGATTTTGATGAAAATTCACCCATGCTTAGTACTTGAGACCAGAAAAAAATATCAAATAAAATTTTGTTGCTAAGTGTCTCGGTTGCTATGCAACAGCCGGAAAAATTTGAAAAATCGAGATTTTCAGCCATTTTAAACCCTGACTGTGGCTTAATAAAAACTAGAAAAAGCAAACAAACCATTCTAACAAAAACATGACACCTTGATGTCACTTATACTGTGAAAAAACTGTTAAGAATATATTTCTAAGTAAGTGGTAACCAAGGGTACATTTGGAATACATTTAAAATGCTCACATATGCTGAAAAACACTCCATATTCACTAATGGTAGGTGTTACATTCTAAAACTTAATCATTGACTAAAGAAAAACAATGAAAATGTTTGACCTTAAGTATATAAGTATAAGCAAAATTATTCTATAAATAACTTTTATGGTTGCCATGGTAACACAGTGTAACCATGCAAAACCAGTAACTAAGATCGGGTTAATGCAACTGTCTTGAGGAAAAGTATGAAAATTCAAGACTGGCAAAAATGCATCCTTAGGACCTTCCAACACCAAAACCATAAGAACAAATTGGGTATAATTGCTACTTTGTAGTGTTACTATGGAAACAAAGTACCAGAGCTTAAAAGTGAATTTTTTCCTGCTGCATAAAAAATTAAATTGCCATTTAATCAAGAAACAAATCAAAGAGCTCAACTGGAATAGTCTTATCAGTTGGAACTGAAGTTTATCATATTTTGATAAAATTTGAAGAATAAAACAACACTGTTGCTATGGTTACCAAGAAGGGAAAATGTTTGATTTTTTTAACTTTATATCAATATTAAATCCTGTGTGCCAACTTCTTGCATCCACTTAGAGATTGGATGATAGTCAAAATTAAAAGTCAAGTTAGCTGTTAATAAATATCAATCATAAAAATTTTGGGAATCTACATTTAAGTGTACGTATCCAAGGAAACACAATATTTTTCAAGTTTTTAAGCATAATTATATTTTTTGTTTATTTCCATTTCTATTTAAAGAATCTAATCTGAATTTTTTGAAATGGGAAAATTTGGAGCACACCAACATCTTATTAAATTGATCATGAGTTATGAGGAAATGTGCTTTTTTGAAAAGATAGGATCGTATTTAAACATACATAGTGTTACTTTGAAGGCTCTCTGGGGCATAAAAACCTTGGCAACCATTGCCGACCAAAATGAAATATCATATTTTTTCTAGGTATGTGTTTCAAAGCTCTTTTTTCTATTATTTGGTAACATGAAGAATATGGAAATAACGAACAGTATTCAATCTCAACGTCCATTAAACAAATATACAAAATAAGAGCAGAGCAAACACGGACCTCCAAAACATCAGAGGTGGGATCAGGAGCCATGGAGGAGTGAGCATCCCCTGCCGATCGGTCACACCCGCCGTGTGCTCGTTGTCATAATCAGGAAATAACGGAAAAATCCGTGGTCAATTCAGTGTATAAATAATGGACTAACAATAGGTAGGAAAAACGTCAGTCAGCATTTCATTCAATGATAAATTGCATTTGCTGACAAGGTCATTGTATCGATATAAATACTCCGTATGCAGGTGATGAAGGTATATTGCTGCATAAGTAAGGGAAGTTGACGATAGAAAAGTTAAAGTCATCACGTTTATCATATAGCTTGGTTCTTAGATTACCATTAGTGTCTTTTTCAAGTTAAATATCCAAGTATGAAGCAGAAGTGTCGGACTCTGTGGTATCTTTTATCTCAGGCTCACCAGGATATATCGTAACGACGTAGGAATGGAAATTATCATTATTAATTGACAATACATCGTCGATATATGTAAATGTTGAGTTGAAGGCCACAGCAAGTGTTTTCTTCTTTTCATGCAAAAGATTTTGCATAAACTCTGCTTCATATGAATATTAAAATAAGTCCGCTTATAACGGAGAGCAATTTGTACCCATGGGAATTCCAATAGCTTATTGGAATACCTGGTCTCCAAAAACCACATAGACATTGTCAATCAGAAACTCAAGCATCTTCTTGATGTCAACTTCAGAGTACTTATGTGTGCAATCAGAATCTGTTTTAACAAAATAATTTTTCAAATGACCAATGACATTCCATCCTATAATTGCTATTCATTTTTACGAGTATGACTTCATAAAATTCAATGAATATTTTTTTTTTTTACTTTTGAATACTTTGTTAAAAAAATCTTGCAAATTAATACACATTAATGCATTTAAATTATTGTGTGATCGTTTTGCACTGATAGTAATATATTTTAGGGTATTACAAAATTAAATGATAAGAAAAAATTGGGGTCAGTGATGTCAATTTTGAAATATTTGTCAAAATATGTGATTTTCAGGGAAAATGGCGTAAATTTTAAATTAACTTATTTGATATATTTTCATTTTTGGGCAAAGTTTGTTGAAGGAAGGTGTAAAACTTGTTCTAAAAATATGAAGACCTATATCAAAAAATACTCCTAGTAATATAATATAAGTGAATATTCTTTGAGTTAAAGTGTGTGAGTCTAAAATTGTAAGATATTAGATTTAATATCTGTGCAGAATGTTCTGCTAAATATCCTTCCAACACAAAAATATAATTTCTGACAATTCTTCCTTCTTTGTAATTTTTTTAGCAGTTTTTTTTCGTTGAATGTTAAACCATAAACATTTTTGAAATAAATACGTTATAAGTAGTGAATTTTGATAAAAAAATTGAAGTAAGGGGTTCTGCGTGAACTTTTTAACAAGGCTGACGAGTGACCTACTGTGACGTGGTTTCTTCTTATCCTGGATCCCTCAGTTATAAAACTGAGATCGAGGCTCAAAAATAATGATACTTTAAAATGACTGTAAAATCCAGATTCAGCCTGGTTTAAAACCAGATTTGACCTAGTTTACACCATATTATACTTAGTAAATCTTGGATGTGACTTGGTTCAGACAAGATTTTACCTACTTTGGTAACCAGATGTGACCTTCTTTATATTTAATTTGACCTAGTTAAGGCTTCATCACCTCCAAGGAGAGAACTTCGGATTTGAAGGAGCTTATGTGAAGGATCGGAGTTCGTATTAAACGACATTCGGGTCAAATTCAAACTTGTCTCTGGCAAACAAGACACGAATGTCTGTGTGAAGGAAGATCTTCCCAGACCTAGAACTGGCAAACAGAAGAAAAACAAATAATAAGATGATATATGAAGATAATTCTTAGATAAATGTAATTTTAAATTAAAAATCACTTGTCATGAAAAATACAACACCACAGGCTCCAAGGTATTTAATAGGTATTAAGAACGTTTAGCGATCTTTTATTCATGACAGCTTTCAATCTGATTTAAATCAAATCCTTTGATCCGTTCACATAGATCGCTACACAAGGATCTGAAGAAAACCCACTCAGGGCCATCTCCTGACTTTTCCATGACCTTTCTGAGAGTTGTCTCGCCTGTATAAGGTATTTGCGATTTATCTCACCTGTATAATGTATCTTAGATTTATCTCACCTGAGATGTTTGAGGTATCTGAGATTTATCGCCGTCGCGCTGACACAACTTTGCACAACACGTCGTCGAGCTAACACACAAAACGCCGTCGCGCTAACACACGAAACACCGTCGCGCTAACATAACTATGCACAAGGTGCCGTCGCACTAACAGACAACACGCTGTCTCGATAACACAACTTTGCAAGCGTTGTCTGTTTGCACGACGGCGCGTTGTGCAAAGTTGCTTTAGCGCGACGGCGTGTTGTGTTTTATTGCGAAGGTGAGTTATACAAAGTTGTGTTAGCGCGACGGCGTGTTGTGTGTTAGCGCGACAGTGCGTTTATCTAAAAGCGATGTCCTGCGAACAGAAATTGCCCAATCCAGACCATATACATTTCCTACTTCAGAGACAGACAAACCGTACTTTATCCGGCTTTTAGTTTTTATGTTTAATTTATTACCTAACCTACACAAAATGTACAAAAAAGAAAATCTAAGGTCATATATTGCCACAATTTTAAACATTTAGCTTTCCTTTCAGTTCAGTCCGAAATATCTAACATTTTCACTTTTCAGGCTTTTTCATGATTTTTATATTGTACATGACGTGGTGTCAGGAAATCACAGTCGTAATAAAACCTGGATATTTCGGACTACTTACAGTAATGCCATCTTCATTGATGATTCTGACAAGCTTGGAAAAAAGTTTTTTTCAGATTACTTTGGAAAGACGTGTCAATTAAGTTTTTATCATCAGTCAGAAAGTACAAATACATATGATTTGAAGTTTCTGTTTTTTGTCTAACCTGCCGATGAAGGAACAAAAAATACCAGTCACTCGGGTCTTGATCAACTGTTATTTCTAAATTTTTATCAATACTTAAGTTTCCTAATGGTCCGTGTAACGCTTAACAATTCAAATTTCTAAAACGATTTAGAGTTTTAGAATGTTTATATATTATATTAGTTCAAATATCTTACTTTCAAACTGATCTGATATATTGAAATTTAATATTTTATTTCAAAAATCTAAAATTTGTCCACTTTTGAAATATCTTTATATTAAGTATAGTTGTCGAAGCATTTCATCAAAAAATAAAAGTGATGGCTCTATCAAGTACATCAGTCATGTCACGTGATGGCTCTATCAAGTACATCAGTCATGTCACGTGATGGCTCTATCAAGTACATCAGTCATGTCACGTGATGGCTCTATCAAGTACATCAGTCATGTCACGTATCTGCACGTTTATACAAGTTTCATACAACTCATACAGGTTTATTAAACCTGAAAAAGGTTTTACCTCACTTGGGTAAGCTGTTTCTAAAAACACTTGCGGACTACAAAGTACTTGAGAGCAATTTAAAAAAAAAAAGAAAAAAAAATATTTCCCCAAATCTTGTTTTGGCAACATAAATCCAAAATGCTTAAAGTACTTGGACAAGACAGGAATTATGCCAGCTGCATATCTGTAGCTCTCCGAAAAAAATATTTTTATAATATTGATAGACCGAAGGGCTCAGTGCCAGATTTATAAAATATAATAATCAGACTAAATCTGTATTTCGGCTAACATTTTGAAAGTATTTTACAAAAATTTATATCTTTATCAACCAAGGCAACAATGTTCATCGAAATCAAAAACCGATACAAAGAAGTATGCATCATAGTGTAGTCTGCTTGCTTGTGTGCCAAGTTATGTTGAAATCGGACCAAACCTTTAGGAGGAGTAGTATTTTGAAAAAAAAAGTTTACAGACAGATAGACGGACGGACGCCGGACGCATTACTATGATAATCGCATAAACTCTCCTGGTCTCTTACCAGTTGAGCTAAAAATAAGCTTGTGTTAATCTAACCGTAATGTTTGAAAAATTCGCAAATAGGCTAAATTTTCAATTTCTAATTACAGTGAATTCGTTACGAATAATTATTATACATGATTATATTTGATAACGCTTAATAATTAGCGAAGCGGATTATAAAAAAGCGTAAACTGACCCAAACCAGGTTATAATCGAATGATTTGGCCGAGAATTAGAGTCATTCCTTACAATTTAATTTTTAGATAATTAAACAAATGTGGATGTAAAATTGTTCTGCTTTTTATGAGTTCAAATTTGCCGCCCAATAATACATTCGGGTTCGATTCTCGTTCGCGGCGCTGCGTCATACCTAAGACGTAAACATAGGTAGTGATTGTTCCTTCGCCAAGCGCTCGGCACTAGAAGTGAAAGTCACGGCTCTTTCGGATATGACCTTAAAAACGTAGGTCCCGTGTCACGGTAGGCGCTGGCACGATAAAGAACCCTCACTGCTCTATGGCCCTGAGTGCCGAGTATAGGTCTAAATTTGAAGCCCTTCACCGGCATACGGTGACGTCTCCATATGAGTGAAAAATTCTCAAGAGGGACGTAAAACAATATACAATCAATCAATCATTCCTTGTAACGGAAGTCATTTGAAACAAGGGGACATAATAACTTATACGCAGATCTAGGAGCCATGATTTTTGTGAACACGAGGTAAGAGCGAGCTACTGTTGGAAGTTAAAAGTACATTTATTAAATGTAGAATTTTCCATGTAATTCCATGAACTGGAAACTTGAGATTGCATAGATCTATACAGAAGAATCAGCTGGTTGTCAAGGGGTGTCTCCCCATACCAAACCAGGTTAATAGTTTTATTCTTGTGTTCCTTTTTGGAAATCAGCCGATGAGAGACTAGAAATATAATCAAAATTAAATAATTTTTAAATAATTGAATTATCGTAAATAGTTAACAATGGGTACGTCACATTATACGTTATGTATATGTTT
Source organism: Saccostrea glomerata (assembly GCA_003671525.1). Lineage (NCBI taxonomy): Eukaryota > Metazoa > Mollusca > Bivalvia > Ostreida > Ostreidae > Saccostrea > Saccostrea glomerata. The sequence goes on from PRKT01000701.1 coordinate 150,801, forward strand.
GTGTCAATAGTCAGAAACACAGTTTTATTCCTGACCAGTTAGTCAACAGTTAATAGATAACAAAAGATACGTCACATTATACGATATATATGTCAATAATCACAGCTTTATTCCTGATCTATAAGTACGTCACATTATACGTTATATATATCGATAATCACCAACACAGCGTTATTCCTGATCAGTTAGACAACAGAACTGAAGGAATAACGATAACGTTCTCAATGAAAAGGAGAAAAGAATAAGCATCACCAGCGAAGTCCAAAATGTTTGTTGTTAATGTGATACCGATATACAGGATGTAAACTGAAAAAAATATAATAATTAAGCTGAGTTTTAAAGAATCAGTGCCTTCAGAGCAAATTATTCAAATGAAAGACAAAAATATATTGAAAAATTGATTTCAGTATTCAAAATATTTTCATGATGCCCTGGGTCAGGAACTTATATTGAAAAAGCTTTGTTCTATTCTGTTTTCTGAATTATTGCGCAAAATGAAAATAACAATGTCTTAAATCATGTTTATTCTAAGCCTGGGGTTTATGTGGGCTACGAATGACTCTTCAGAGTTTTATTTACAAAAGAATCAAAAGAAAAAAAGTAAAAAAAAAATCAACAAATGATCACTGAATTCAACTTTACATGAACTTCAAGTTTTGATTTGAGTGTTTCGATGTTTTAGTAAAACCTCGATATCCTCATCCTTTTTAAAAATAAAATAAAATTACATACGAAGAAATACATACTATAACACACGATTTTTTTTTACATATTTATTTCTATCATTATCCATAAATTGAAATATTAAAAAAAGTCACTTGAAAAAAAAATTTAAGTCGTCCTAAAAAGTTTCCTAAATGTAAATGCTGTTTGAAGAGCAATAATAAGCCATTGGGAAATTGTTCAGAGAAGGGCCACTTGCTATGTACATAACAATTACCATAATACCAGTAGCGTTACAGACATGATTAATAAACTAAAGTGCCCAACACAAGCTGAGTGACGTCTCAAAACCAGATTGATAATGTTTATAATTTAATTCTGGTTTTAGCGCTGTATTTCATTGGATAAAAATTGACTTTATATTGTATAAAATGGGTTGCCTACGTCACAATGACTTTTGTCATAACGTATCAATCCGCCTGACGTTACATTCAAAATTTGTACAAATTGAAGTCATTTTGTCAGAACAATCATCTTTTCTTACATCAAATAAATGAAAATTAATTCATAAGCAATGAATTTAATAGCTACTCATTTTATACGGTATAAACTAGGTTGGAACAATTTACGCTTTTTTATAAACCGCTTTGCGGTTTATAAAGGCGTAAACAGCCCCAAACCAGTTTATACCGTATAAAATGGGTAGCTATTAAATTCTATATTGAATTCATTCCTTAAATAAAGTAGTCCATCAACTTGTAGCCGTACCTACAGATACAAGAACCAGACAGAATCACACACAAATATTGAGACACCTACAAGCATTAAAAGAAACGTACAAATGGTCCTTTTTCCCCACAAACCATAAAACAATGGAATTTTACTCCCCAGTCCGTCGTCCAATCCACTAAACGAGACATTTTTAGAGAACAGCTAACCCTAGCTGTTCTCACAAAATCATGTCAATAACATTCACATTTTCTTTTAATCACTAATGTAAATAAACTTTATTATTTAAGCTTAGATCACGCATGCACACCAGCAAGAAATCTTCGGCGCTAAATTTTGCTGTATTAAGAAGAAGAATACGTAGAAATGCCTATGCTTTGTATAAAAAAGAAGGTATTTATTTTTTTGTGTGTAAAAATATTAACTTTGAAGTCAGCAATTATTAAATTAATCTCTTCTTCAATTAATTAATCAATTAATTCATTCATTGATTCATTCATTCATTGATTCATTCATTTAGTTTTTCTTTCAATAGACAGTAGCTCTTTTAATAGACAGATGTTGTATTGTGTTACATTAGCATATCAAAGTTGATCTAAATCAATAAATTCTTGAAAAGTCTTAGAGTCTGATAATTTTCAATTAAATTTTATTTCAAATTACTAATTTCTTTTTTCATTCAGACTGGGGGGATATATATTAAAATTAAAGATATATAATGAAAAGAAAAACACTGTACAACATCAAAACATTACAGACATTAACTAAATTAAAATCAGCACACTTTTCAAATTGCAATTTCGAAATAAACATTCATGACAATTGATATCAATTTCAATAAAATCGATACTTAAACAACACTAAAATATAGAGTCCGTAACAGTTAGCCAATGACTTTTCAGACATTGATTAAGGTACGATATATATTTGGCTGTTGCAAGACCATTTAGCAGAATTTCACAGATTCACAAGAACGCGGAAGTTTTTAGCGCAACAAAAATAATGAGCAATCACCAGGTCGTCGGTTTAATTGTCGGCTTCTTAGCTTTATCTAAAGCTACCATTATTTCTCAAAAATATACCTTGAAACTGGAATTTAATGATAAGACATCAAATTCTGAACTTCTAGGAGAGTATGATGCTCATTCTTTGGCCGAGTGCGCCGCGATGTGTCGAGAGGGGTGCGCCTTCTTTGGTTTCAACTTTCAGATGAAGAAGTGCCGTACCCACAGGAACAGACTAACGTCTGGGACTACTAACGAGGCCGGTTGGAGATACTACTCGGATAACGGTATGTAAATATGTTATTTTGTATATTTCTGTTTGCTTCTTTGGTTTTTTTTTATCCCTCTTGAAGAGAACTTTTTTTTCTTTGACACTTCTTTTTATGTAGTATTGAAGTATGTTGTATTTTCAACATAATTGATTTTAAAGACATTCTCATCTCTTTGCTGATTTTTTTTTTTAAATTTTGAATTATTTTTCAATTTGAGATTGATTTAATTATACTTTGTGATTTTCTCTATTTTCTATTTTGACTTTTCTTAATATCTCTTAGCATGTAATGGAAAACATTAGATAAAATTTCTACACCGTGAGTATTTAGTAATATTATACTTTCATGTAAATAAGTTGTATCTGATTGGTCGAGAAATATTTGATAAAAAACACCACTACCCGCTGAATAATGAAGCCACGCCCTCCTGCGTAGCAACAGTCAACATTGCTTGACGATGGGTGGTATTCCAAAAAATAGCGACTGCGCGGAATTTATGCGCGCACGGTTCACTGTAATATGTATTTGTTTAAAAGATTCAGTATAATATAATAAATATTGCATGTAGTTGAGTGTAACATATAAAATTGTCACCCAAAGAAAACCATTGTCAACCGAGGCGCAGCTGCGCCTCGGTTGACAATGGTTTTCTTTAAGTAAAAATTTTATATGTTACACTCAACTACATGCAATATTTATATAATATTGCACATGTACTTTACATTTTAGCTTCAACAATTAACATTAATATATCAAGTGAGCATTAAATATCCTTTCACTTCTTGTACTTACATGTATACATTGTTTATCCTGTTACTTCTTGTACATATACATTATATACCCTCTCACTTCTTGTACATATACATTATATACCCTCTCACTTCTTGTACATATACATTATATATCCTCTCACTTCTTGTACATATACATTATATATCCTCTCACTTCTTGTACATATACATTATATATCCTCTCACTTCTTGTACATATACTTAATATGTTTTTGTATTTCTGGTATTATTATTTTTTCCAGAATTTTCTGACATGCCTAAAGATTGTAAGGAACTTCTTGAAAACGGACAAAACATCACAGGGGTGTATGAAATCTACCCCAACGGTACACTGACAGTACCGGTCAGGGTGTACTGTGACATGGTCACGATGGGTGGGGGATGGACGGTAGGTCGTTTACTTTTGAATTAAAAGTACTTAATATAACACACCGTGTTTGGTGATTTTAAGGATTGTAGAATTGTATTGTGGTTTTTATCAAAACATATGGATCCTATGATTGTTCGAAGCAATAAATTGAATTGTTATGCATGTTATTTTTCAAAGGTCATTCAGAAACGCGTAGACGGATCCGTGAACTTTCACAGGAACTGGGCGGATTATAAGAATGGTTTTGGTTCACCTGAACGAAATTTCTGGGTTGGTAAGTGTAAATCGCTCTCAAATAAGAACTTTTTATTTCTTCAAAGTTTGAAGATAAAAGATTCTGGTGGCAGGTGAAAAATTACAAAAAAGTAATAAAGATCTAAATTTAAGACAAGGTAATGTATGTTCTACGATTTTGAGATATCGTGTTTAATTGTTATCTCAAATAATAAAAAAAAAATAAATAAAAAGAAGAATATCATTTAGCGGCATAGTCTTATGAGACCAAATTTAGCATTATTGTCTACATCTAGGTATGGAAAATAATTTTTTTTTCATTACAGTAGATTCATATTTTAAAAGAATTGATTGTATTCGATGAACTTTTCGGATGATTTCAAATATATCTTAATACAGGAAATGACGTTATCCATCTATTAACAAAGAGAAAGAACTCATCCCTGTATGTGTCCATCACTGTCCAGAATGGTACAACGCTGGATGAAACGTACGGTGGATTCTCTGTATCCGACGAAGCAGGAAAATATCAACTCTTTCTTGCAGGACCTGCCACGGGAACGTTAGGTAAGTGTATCCACGTTAGATTCTCAAAATTATGTGCAAAGTACGGATATTATCATAAAACGGATATTATCATAAAAATACCTTTCTGTATTGAAGTATTATTAGTACGGATATTATCATAAAAATACCTTTCTGTATTGAAGTATTATAGAGTCATTGAAAAAAGAGAAATGTATTTTTTTTTTTCTAATATTCTGTATACGTTTTTGATTTCATGCTTATTAACATTTTGATATTTCAGAATATCATTTCACGTATTCGGCAGACATTCAATTTGTTACGATTTTCAAGTAGATAGATTTTCAAATGATATATTTTATGTACAAGGAAAATTGTGTCATTATTTCAAGCAAACAAATCTAGTAATTACATTCCTTCAATCATTGTTCTTCAGATTGGATTTCCTGATAATTTTTAATACTTCACATATTAGCTACTACGGAGAAAGAATCTATTATCTAAATGATCTATTATGTCAACATATACACAAAAATTTGATTTGAAAAGAAAATTATTTGTTCGGAAACATTCAAATAAAAAATAAAAGCCAAATTCAAAGCACCGCAACGCTTTTCACTTACTATACCTTTTATCTATTAAATGAAAATCTAGTCTGATCTTAAATAATTATCATTTTAAATACTACGGAATAAGAAGTTTACAAAGCGTCACTAATCTTAATGATGATAAAAAAAATGATCAGATATTTATTCAAATTAAAGAAGTTTAATAATCCACATTCAAAACATCTCAAAATTTACGTTTCACGTTTACAATACCTTATGATGCTTTATTTAATGAAAATCTCATATTTTAAAATATTCAAAGGTACACCACATCTGGTTATAATTATGAATGAGTTACTACGTATTGCATTTCATACATTTTTTAAAATCACAGTCTCTGACATCTGTGAATATTTCATTAATGTTTTCTGATACTTCCAGTGACCCCCTCCCCCTTAAAAATACCATGCTTTAAAGGTGTAACAGGTGTGTAGTTTATTGGTACCCTGTAACACGTTTGGGGTTTATTGGTACCCTGTAACGCGTCTGGTGTTTATTGGTACCCTGTAACACGTTTGGGGTTTATTGGTACCCTGTAACACGTCTGGGGTTTCCCTAACAAAAAAGTTTTCGCCAAAGTTTTTCAAAGTGTCAAAGTTTTCGTCAAAGTTTTTCAAAGTGTCAAAGTTTTCACCAAAGTTTTTCAAAGTGTCAAAGTTTTTGCCAAATTTTTTCAAAGTGTCAAAGTTTTCGCCAAAGTTTTTCAAAGTGTCAAAGTTTTCGATAAAGTTTTCAAAGTGACATAGTTTTGGATAAAGTTTTTTTAAGTATCAAAGTTTTCAATTTTTTCAAAGTTTCAAAGTGTTTGATAAAGTTTTTCGAAGTGTCAAAGTTTTCAATTTTTTCAAAGTATCAAAGTTTTTGATAAAGTTTTTCAAAGTGTCAATGTTTTCGATAAAGTTTTTCGAAGTGTAAAAGTTTTCAATAAAGTTTTATAAAGTATCAAAGATTTCGATAAACTTTTTCAAAGTATCAAAGTTTACGATAAACTTTTTCTAAGTATTAAAGTTTTCGATAAAGTTTTTCAAAGTGTCAAAGTTTTCCCCAAAGTTTTTCAAAGTGTTAAAGTTTTCACCAAAGTTTTTCAAAGTGTCAAAGTTTTCGCCAAAGTTTTTCAAAGTGTCGAAGTTTTTGTCAAAGTTTTTCAAAGTGTCAAAGTAATCACTATAGTAAATCAAAGTTTTCAAAGTGTCAAAGTTATCACTATGGTTAACTATAATAAACTATAGTTAACTATAGTTAACTTTAGTATTTTTTTGTTATGTTTATTGGTACCCTGTAACAGGTCTGGTGTTTATCGGTACCCTGTAACACGTCTGGTGTTTATTGGTACCCTGTATTACATCTGTTGTTTAATGTTACCCTGTAACACTTCTGTAGTTTATTGGTACCCTTTAACACGTCTGTGGTTTATTGGTACCCTTAACATGTCTGAGGTTTATTGGTACCCTGTAACACGTTTGGTGTTTATTGGTACCCTGTAACACGTTTGGTGTTTATTGGTACCCTGTAACACGTTTGGTGTTTATTGGTACCCTGTAACACGTGTGGGGTTTATTGATACCCTGTAACACGTCTGTAGTTTATTGGTACCCTGTAACACGTCTGGTGTTTATTGGTACCCTGTAACACGTGTGGGGTTTATTGGTACCCTGTATTACGTCTGGGTTTGAAATGTACTCTGTAACACCTCTATGGTTTGTGGGTACCCTGTAACATGTCTTGGGCTTATTGGTACCCTGTAACACGTCTGTAGTTTACTGGTACCCTGTAACACGTCTGCAGTTTATTGGTGCCCTGTCACACGTCTGGTGTTTATTGGTACCCTGTAACACGTGTGGGGTTTATTGGTACCCTGTATTACGTCTGGGTTTGAAATGTACTCTGTAACACCTCTATGGTTTGTGGGTACCCTGTAACATGTCTTGGGCTTATTGGTACCCTGTAACACGTCTGTAGTTTATTGGTACCCTGTAACACGTCTGTAGTTTATTGGTGCCCTGTCACACGTCTGGGGTTTATTGGTACCCTGTATTACGTCTGAGGTTGAAATGTACTGTGTAACACCTCTATGGTTTGTTGGTACCCTGTTACACGCCTTGGGCTTATTGGTACCCTGTAACACGTCTGGTGTTTATTGGTACCCTGTAACACGTCTGTTGTACATTGCTACCCTGTAATACGTCTGTTGTTTATTGGTACCCTGTCCCACGTCTGAGGTTAATTGGTACCCTGTAAAACGTCTATAGTTTATTGGTACCCTGTAACACGTCTGTAGCTTATTGGGACCCTGTAAAACATGTGGTGTTTACTGGTACCCTGTAAACCGTCTGGAGTTTATTGGTACCCTGTAACACTTCTGGTGTTTATTGGTACCCTTTAATACGTCTGTAGTTTATTGGTACCCTGTAACACGTCTGTAGTTTATTGGTACCCTGTAACACGTCTGTAGTTTATTGGAATCCTGAAACACGTTTGTTGTCTATTGGTACCCTGTAACACGTCTGGTGTTTATTGGTACCCTGTAACACGTGTGGGGTTTATTGGTACCCTGTATTACGTGTGGGGTTAATTGGTACCCTGTAACACGTGTGGGGTTTATTGGTACCCTGTTACATGTGTGGGGTTTATTGGTACCCTGTAACACGTCTAGGGTTTATTGGTACTCTGTAACACGTCTGAGGTTTATTGGTACCCTTTAACACGTCTGGTGTTAATTGGAACCCTGTAACAGGTCTGTAGTTTATTGGTCCCCTGTAACACGTGTGGGCTTTATTGGTACCCTGTAACACGTTTGGGGTTTATTGGTGCCCTGTAATACGTCTTGGGTTTATTGGTACCCTGAAACACGTTTCGAGTTTATTGGTACCCTGTAACACGTCTGGGGTTTATTCGTACCCTGTTACATGTCTGATAATCATTGGTATCCCGTAACACGTCTGAGGTTAATTGGTACCCTGTAACACGTCTGGGAATTATTAATATCCTGTAACACGTCTTAGGTTTATAGGTACCCTGTTACACGTCTGGTGTTATTGGTACTCTTTAACACGTCTGGTGTTTATTAGTACCCTGTTACACGTCTGGTGTTTATTAGTACCCTGTAACACGTGTCGGGTTTATTGGTACCCTGTTACCCATCTTTAGTTTATTGGTACCCTGTAACTCGTCTGTAGTTTATTGGTACCCTGTAACACGTCTGGTGTTTATTGGTATCCTGTAACACGTCTGGTGTTTATTGGTACCCTGTAACACGTGTGGGGTTTATTGGTACCCTGTTACACGTGTGGGGTTTATTGGTACCCTGTGACAAGTCTGGAGTTTATTGGTACCCTGTAACACGTCTGTAGTTTATTGGTACCCTGTAACATGTCTGGTGTTTATTGGTAACCTGTAACACGTGTGGTGTTTATTGGTACCCTGTAACACGTCTGGATATTATTGGTACCCTGTAACATGTCTGGTGTTTATTGGTAGCCTGTAATACGTCTGGGGTTTATTGCTACCCCAGAAAGGATGCTAGTAAATTTGGCTTTGTTTTGTTGATTTATGGTTTGTCGATCTCTTTACAGGGAACTAAACTTAAAACTGTGTATCTCAGACTTTAGTATTAAGATTAATGTGAACTTAACTTAAAACTGTGTATCTCAGACTTCAGTATCAAGATTAATGTGAAGTAGATTAGAAAATAATATAATTATCATCTCTGTAATGTATTTTCTCTCATTCTCCATATGAGTGAAACATTCCTGAGAGGGATGTTAAACAATATACAATCAATCAATCATCAATCATTCTTCAGGTGCCAGTATGATAGTCAGTGGGTATTCTAGGACTGAACAATATAAATATTATCGCTTTTTCCAGCACCTAAAGCCGTCTATCTTAGAACTACCTCAGTTTTATATTTTACAATGATGTTGAAGATATAAATCCATTATCTCTAGGATTCCTTTTGTTTAATTTTACAGGAGACAGTATGTTCGACACAGGTGATAGTTGGTACGATCTGTCTGGGATGTTCTTCTCCACCCCAGACAGGGACAATGACAGGTGGGGTGGTACTGACTGTGCTGGGTACAATGAAGGCGGCTGGTGGTTTAACCAATGTCACTACGCTTTCTTGAACGGTCCGTGGTCCCCGGGGTACTGGGAGTGGCCATGGAATCCCACAGTAAAGAATGAGGCAGAAGTAATGGGTACCAAGATGATGATCAGGCAGAACTAGGTAAAACTAGGTCAACACCAGTCAATCTTAATAAGATGATGATCAGACAGCACTAGGTAAACACCAGTAAATCTTAATAAGATGATGATCAGACAGCACTAGGTCAACACCAGTCAATCTTAATAAGATGATGATCAGACAGCACTAGGTAAACACCAGTCAATCTTAATAAGATGATGATCAGACAGCACTAGGTAAACACCAGTCAATCTTAATAAGATGATGATCAGACAGCACTAGGTAAACACCAGTAAATCTTAATAAGATGATGATCAGGCAGCACTAGGTAAACACCAGTCAATCTTAATAAGATGATGATCAGACAGCACTAGGTAAACACCAGTCAATCTTAATAAGATGATGATCAGGCATCACTAGGTAAACACCAGTCAATCTTAATAAGATGATGATCAGACAGCACTAGGTAAACACCAGTTAATCTTAATAAGATGATGATCAAACAGCACTAGGTAAACACCAGTAAATCTTAATAAGATGATGATCAGACAGCACTAGGTCAACACCAGTCAATCTTAATAAGATGATGATCAGGCAGTACTAGGTAAACACCAGTAAATCTTAATCACATTTTTTAGTAAATAAAAAATCGAATGATTTGAATAGATGTTTAAAATAAAAGATATCTTATTATTTCTGTGAAACATTATTTTAATCCTTTTTTTGCAGACGACAGATCACTCATCAAAAGATTTTAAAATTATCTTTATCTCAGTGTTCTTCCTTTAAATAATGGTTTGGGTTACATGTACCAAAAGGCAGACTTGTTAACGTCTTTTTTCGGTAAAAGAAGGAGAATTGAAAATTTCTTTAAAGCATTATTATTATATTATTATTTTATACTTTTATGTACATAAGTTGAATCTGATTGGTCGATAAACATTTGTAAAAAACACTATTATCCGCTGAATAATGAAGCCACGCCCCGCAGAACAGTCATTAGTGCTTGACGACGGGTGATATTCCCAAAAAAAGCGACTGCCCAGAATTTATGCGTGCACGATTCACTGTTATATGTTTTTGTATAAAACATTTTGTATAATATAAATAATGCATGTAGTTAATTGTAACATTGAAAATTTTCACCCCTCGAAAAACCATTGTCAAAATTGTACTTTATATGTGTTGTAATAAAGTTGAACTTAGAAATATTTGGTTTTTATTTATAAACTCTGATAATTGAAGATACCTGGATGGAAAATTAGGATGATGATTGATTCATTACAGTGGAACCTCTTTAATCTGACACATGGACAATACACTTTATTGTGGTGTCTGCAAGTTCATTTCTCATTTCTAGAGATTTTAAGATATTCATATTAGAAAAAGATAAAGGTATTTTTCATGTTCATGTTTTTTTCAGTATAGAGAACATTATGCTTCTATATCGTTTTCTATCCATGCGGTATTTTGATTAGATGAGCATTTATTAGCCATTAATCTACTATACAAAAACCGCTTAAGGTATGTCACTCGTAAAATTTGTTAATAAGATGATGATCAGACAGCACTAGGTCAACACCAGTCAATCTTAATAAGATGATGATCAGGCAGCACTGGGTCAACACCAGTAAATCTTAATAAGATGATGATCAGACAGCACTAGGTCAACACCAGTCAATCTTAATAAGATGATGATCAGACAGCACTAGGTCAACACTAGTAAATCTTAATAAGATGATGATCAGGCAGCACTAGGTCAACACCAGTAAATCTTAATCATATTTTTTAGTAAATAAAAAATCCAATGATTTGAATAGATGTTTAAAATAAAAGATATCTTATTATTTCTGTGAAACATTATTTTAATTCCTTTTTTCAGACGACAGATCACTCATCAAAAGATTTTGAAATTATCTTTATCTCAGTGTTCTTCCTTTAAATAATGGTTTGGGTTAGGGTTACATGTACCAAAAGGCAGACTTGTTAACGTCTTTTTTTCGGTAAAAGAAGGAGAATTGAAAATTTCTTTAAAGCATTATTATTATATTATTATTTTATACTTTTATGTACATAAGTTGAATCTGATTGGTTGATAAACATTTGTAAAAAACACTATTATCCGCTGAATAATGAAGCCACGCCCCGCAGAACAGTCAACAGTGCTTGACGACGGGTGATATTCCAAAAAAGCGACTGCCCTGAATTTATGTGTGCACGATTCACTGTTATATGTTGAACTTAGAAATATTTGGTTTTTATTTATAAACTCTGATAATTGAAGATACCTGGATGGAAAATTAGGATGATGATTGATTCATTACAGTGGAACCTCTTTAATCTGACACATGGGCAATACACTTTATTGTGGTGTCCGTAATTACAGTGGAACCTCTATAATCTGACACATGGACAATACACTTTATTGTGGTGTCCGTAATTACAGTGGAACCTCTATAATCTGACACATGGACAATACACTTTATTGTGGTGTCCGTAATTCAGTGGAACCTCTATAATCTGACACATGGACAATACACTTTATTGTGGTGTCCGCAAGTTCATTTCTCATTTCTAGAGATTTTAAGATATTCATATTAGAAAAAGATATAGGTATTTTTCATGTTCATGTTTTTTCAGTATAGAGAACATTATGCTTCTATATCGTTTTCTATCCATGCGGTATTTTGATTAGATGAGCATTTATTAGCCATTAGTCTACTATACAAAAACCGCTTAAGGTATGTCACTCGTAAAATTTGTTAAATCAAGAATTTAATGAGAATTATATTCTGGATTAGTACTCACTTAAAGTAACCCAAAATCGCAGAGAAAATAGGTGGTCAGTGTTCATCTTACTGATCTACGGTAGAATGGAGTTGACCTTTTTGCACTTCAATTTTAACTATTTGGTTAATTACTTATACTTTAATTATATTTTATCAGATATAACCATGAGAAAAAATATCTTAATTTACGTAAAATATTTTGAATAATATTTATCATTGAACAAGATGTGATTGTAAAACACTAATACCCCTGTATGAAAACATACTGTTAATCACTTTTTATTCGCGAGAGCTTTATTTTCGCGTAATTACGTGAGACAGTGTGTTCGCGAAAATTTTATTCTGGCATATAATAACATTCCTTAAGATTATATAAAGCAATAACCACAATTCGTGAAAATTTTGTCTCGCTAATCAAGAGTTACATGTATTGACTATCTCGCGAAAATAAGGTGTCGCTAAATAATACTGATCTACAGTAGCAAAGATTAAACTTTTCTTAAATGCAAATTTCACTAATTGATACCAAAAGTAGGATATTCTTACTGGAAACAATTTTGAAATTTGAAAGTAGGCTAATTTTCAAGTTTTTTTTCAATAACTACAAAAATCTCCAAGGTCAAGAGGTCAAGGTAATTGGTATTAAATGAAAGGTCTTGTCACATAGAATATTTATATATAGTATGGAAGCCCTAGCCCTTACCGTTCAGAAGATTTGACCAAGGTTAATTTTTTTTTAAAGTAGGTCAGACTCCAAGGTTAAGGTCAAAAGTTCTTGTTATCAAAGGAAAGTTCTTGTCTTAAGGATTGAAAGTATGAAAGCACAAGCTCTAACCCAATATCAAAAGTTATAAGCAAGGTTAATTTTTTTGCGGACAGAAAGACAAACCGACAGACAGACAGACACTACAAAAACTATATACCCCCGAAACTTCATTTACGGGGGCATAAAAAATATTGCAAATTTATGCACATAAATGCATGTAAATTATTGTGTGACATTTTTGCACTAAAAGTAATATATTTCAGGGTATTACAAAACTAAATAATAAGAAAAAGTTGGGGTCAGTGATGTCAATTTTGAAATATTGGTCAAAATATGTGATTTTCATTCAATAAATGGCGTAGATTTTATACATGTATCAACTTATTTGATATATCTTTATTTTTTGGCAAAGTTTGTTGAAGAAAGGTGGAAAACTTGTTCTAAAAATATAAATTAAGACCTATATCAAATATTCCTAGTAATATAATAATGGTAAATATTCTTTGAGTAAAAGTATGTGGGTCTAAAGTTGCAAGATATTAAATTTAATATCTGTGCAGATTTGCAGAATTTTCTGCTAAATTTCCTTCCACCACAAAAAATGGTCCCTGACAAATCTTGCTTCTTTGTAGCTTTTTGTGCACTTCTTTCGTTGAATGTTAATCATTAACATTTTTGAAATTAAATACGTTATAAGAAGTGAATTTTGATAAGAAGATTTGAAGAAAGGAGTTCTGCGTGAAGTTTTCTAAAAGGCTGACGAGTGATCTACTGTTACGTGTTATTAAACTGAGATCGAGACTCAAAAATAATGATACCTTAAAATAATCGCCTGCCAAAATATTCAGATACGGCGAACGTAGATACAAAAATAATCGCCTGCAAAATATACAAATAAGTCGATACAAGTTTCTCTCGTATGAAATAAAAATGATTACCCTTAATTACCTAACAAAACAAATCATTGTTAAAAGCCAATTTAAAAAAAAAATACTAACTAAGATATGCTAACTATATACAAATTTACACTACTTAAAATATTACTCAACTTATGAGTAAAACCTTCCACTCTCATGAATGCTCAATAAATGAGTGCTCGGCTATTCAACATTTAACACTTAAGAAACTTTTATTCTTTTTATATATATGTCCACTGAGTACTAGTCGAGCTTTTCCCGCAAGAGTAAGGATGCTTGAACCACGTTCTCTTATGGAAAACTGTCGGCTTACCTATAACTCCTCACCTATCACAACCTTGCGCTTCTGAAGCCAAACCAACACTGAATGTGCTAACGCTAGCATTGTGACGTTTATATACCCTTAGAGCGGTAGTTACGTGACCTGCCAACTAATGGCGCCAAATTCAAACTAAGTAAATATCATTTACATTACACTACCCCCTTCTAAGAGGAATGCGTCCTGCATCTCTAAATTCTTCAAATCTCTATCATTTAACTTAACTCTGCATAAACATAGGACGCAAGTATGCTAATTGTTGCTCCAGTATCCACCAGTAGGTTCACTGGACGTTGGTTTACTACTGCCTTGGAAAAACATTCCTGCTTCGTTCTTGTCACGACTAATTCCCACCTTATTTTGGACGAATTTCTCTTCCTCAGTATTCAAATTTGAAAATTTGCTGTTACCTTTTTCTGAATCCTTAGGTCTGTCTTTTGAGTAATGGTCCGTCCCTTTGTTTCCTCTGTTGTCTTGGTTGGGATTTGGTTTCTCACAATAAAGACTTATGTGGCCACGTTTTCCACACCTATAACAAGTCCCTTGAGACATAGGACTTTTGGGCTTCTGGTCGAATTCCTCTCATACACGGACCCCGAGGTAAAATTTAACAATTCAAATTTCTTAAACGATTTAAAGTTTTGGAATTTTAATATATTAGTTCAAATTTTTAACTTTCAAAAACTCAAAATGGTTTGTTATATTGAAATATAACATTTTACATCAAAAATCTAAATTTCCAAATTTCCAAACAAGTTTTAGAATTTTAGGTTTTTCGATTTTTACCTTAGATACTAGTATTCAATATTAAAATTTCCAAAAACAATTTTTGCATTTTAAACCTTTGAGGTTTTAATCTGCTGTTTGTTAAGAAAGTTTACACTTAACAATCTGAAGTTTGATAATATTTTTCGTCTTTTGGGTAATTGAAATCAGCTTCAAATTTCTAAACTCCAACTTTGAAACGCTTTAGATTTTTAGAAATTCAGAATTTTGATTCAAATGTTCTAATTTCAAATAACCTAAACACTTTGAGTTTTTAGAATTTTACTTTAAATATCCAACATTTAAACCAGTCATAGAATATGAGAATACAATTTGAAAATAAAAATGTCAACAGTTCAAATTTTTGGAGAAAATATTTCAATTACCAGAATCAAACTCTACAATTAAACGAAACGGTTATGGTTATAAATGTACTATGATATGATCAAACATTAAAATATGTAAACAAAGTATATGCATGTACAGGTATGAATCAATAATAATTTGAATTTGTGTGGTTAATGTACTATCGATATACAGGGTGTATATTAAAAAAAAATATTTGAGCTGAGTTTTAAAGAATCAGTGCCTTCAGAACAAATTATTCAAATGAAAGACAAAAATATATTGAAAAATTGATTTAAGTATTCAAAATATTTTCATGATGCCCTGGGTCAGAATACTTGTGTTTTAAATAAAGCTTTGTTCTGTTCTGTTTTCTGAAAGATCGCGCAAAATAAAAATATTAACAGAGTCTAAAATCATGTTTATTCTAAGCCTGGGGTTTATGTGGGCTCCTAATAACCCTTCAGAGTTTTATTTACAAAAGAATTAAAAGAAAAAAAAAATGAAAGAATCTACAATTAATAAATAAACTCAACTTTACATGAACTTAAGTTTTGATTTGAGCGTTTTGATGTTTTAAATAAAACACCGATATCCTCATCCTAGATATGCCTATCCTTTGTATATAAAAAAGAAGGTACATGTATTTAATTTTTTTGTGTGTAATGATAATAACTTGGAAGTCACCAATTCTTAAATTAATCTCTTCTTTAATTATTTAATCAATTAATTCATTCATTCATTCATTCATTCATTCATTTAGTATTTCTTTCAATAGACAGCATCTTAAACATCCTAGCAAAACATGTGGGTCGTAACATCCCGGGTCGAACGTGTTATGCTAACGCAAACAACAAGTCACCTCCTAGATTGCGGGAAAACAGATGCCAGCGCCCCCTACACTGTACACAATGTGGATGTTTATTTACATGCAGTGATCATATGTGGTAGGTGAACACATGATTATATTGCAAAGGTAAGAGGGTTGTTTGACATCTATTCGTTAAATCTTTGTGGATTTCCCTGACTGTCACTGACAGAACGCAGCCCTACCCTCACGATATACGGATCTGATGCTTGACCCGTGACCCCCGGGGGAGTCCCAAACCAGAAATTTTCTTTAATCTAAACTGTCCTAGAAGTAAAGAAATAGTGCTATCATGCACGAAACTTCAGATCATGTCAGGAACGGTAACTCTATTCTTTGTAAACAAAGTGTACCTCCGATATTTTCTGTCGGTCCTGACTTGTTCGTCAAGTAATTTATTTTTAAAAAATAAATCTTGAATTTTTGCTAAACAAAACTATTTTTACTTTTTGAAAAGAAATACCTTTACTTTGTTGAGAATTAAGAATAAATTTGTGAAAGTGCAAGCATGTGTCAATCAAACACTCCAAAAAAAATTGAAATTTTAATATCTTTTATATGAAATAAGATTTTTAAATAATTGTTGTGTGAAATGCTAGGCTAAAATCTACAGCATTATTATAAAATTTTGTAGATTTGAATAAAATTGGCTGGGCTTCTGACTGTTAAAATGGAAACAAGTGATAGCGGGGATTTACCTGACGATGGAAATCAGTCAGCTGCCTCCACAGAGAGACAACGAAAACGAGATTCCAGGAATTGTATAGATCCTCCCAGCTTGGTAATTATGAATCTTGCAATTTATTTCATTTTTTTGGTAAAAGACTGTTCTGACCTTTAACCTAAGGTTATGGTGTCTAGATAGGGCCATTTACTAAAGCTCAACAGTGTGTTCAGAAAAACATGCTGTCACGCTAATATACAACATGCTGTCACACTAACATGAGTTCGCACAACATGCTGTCACAGTTACACACAATATGCTGTGGCACTTACACACAATATGCTGTAGTGCTAATTAATTAACACACACAGCTATCATACTAACGAGTTCGCACAACACGCTGACACACTAAAAGCGCTGTCACCCTAAAACAAATTGTGTGTTAGTGCAACAATTTGTTATGTGAACGCGTGTTAGCACGACAGCGTGTTGTGTGATAACGCTTCAGCATGTTCTCATGTGAACTTATGTTAGCATGAAGGCATGTTGTGTGAACTCATATTATTATCCTTCAGAATTATACAGTCAATCTGATTGGTTTAGAGCAATTCACGCGCAGGGAGACAACTCGTGATGTCTCCCTCATGCGCAGGGTGACAACTGTTATCTCCCCTCAGATGAAAATGAAAAAGCATAAGCAAGCATGCAGGGTTATAATTACAACTGTGTTGTCGCCCTTTGAATAAAACTACAGTGGTTTAAGCGAGATAACTCCTGTTTATAAGTGCAATATGGCTAAATATGCTGGATTGGTAAACAATAAATTCTAACGATGACGTCAAAATTGTCTGTTGACATATTTTAAAAGATATGGAATCAAAGCAGAGTAGAAGACAAAAAGAGGTTTGATTACAATTTTCTACTCTATCTAATTGATAATTGTATATTCTTCAGGATAATAAAACTATTATGGACTGTTTAGAAGGTAGACATTACCAATTATCAGGTCTGAGTAGGGTTGTCACCCTCGGGCGCAACCCTTCTCAGACCTGATAATTGGTGATGTCTCCCTTCTAAACAGTCCATAATTGTATATTAGCATGACACTGTGTTGTGTGTTAGTGTGATGGTGTGTTATGTGTTAGTGTGATGGTGTGTTATGTGTTAGTGTGCCAGCATGTTGTGTGTTAGTGTGACGGCATGTTGTGTGTTAGTGTGATGGTATGTTGTGTGTTAGTGTGCCGGCATGTTGTGTGTTAGTGTTACGGCATGTTGTGTGTAACTGTTAGTGTGATGGTATGTTGTGTGTTAGTGTGACGGTGTGTTGTGTGTTAGTTTGACGGCATGCTGTGTGTTAGTGTGATGGTATGTTGTGTGTTAGTTTGATGGCATGTTGTGTGTTAGTGTGATGGTATGTTGTGTGTTAGTGTGAGTGCATGTTGTGTGTTAGTGCGATGGCATGTTGTGTGTTAGTGTGACAGCCTGTTGTGCGAACTCTTGTTAGCATGACAGCGTGTTGTGTGTTAGTGTGATGGCATGTTTGTGTTAGTGTGACAGCGTGTTGTGCGAACTCTTGTTAGCATGACAGCGTATTGTGTGTTAGTGTGATGGCATGTTGTGTGTTAGTGTGACAGCGTGTTGTGCGAACTTTTGTTAGCATGACAGCGTGTTGTGTTAGTGTGATGGCGTGATGCGCAAACTCATGTTAGCATGACAGCTTGTTGTGTGTTACATGTAGCATGAAAGTGTGTTAGTGTAACGGTGTGTTGTGTGTTAGTGTGAAAGCATGTTGTGTGTTAGTGGGAAAGCGTTTTGTGTGTTAGTTTGAAAGCATGTTGTGTGAGAGTGTGTTGTTTGTTAGTGTGACGGCATGTTTTGCGAACTCATGTTAATGTGACAATATGTTGTGTGTTTGCTTGACAGCGTATTTAGTGTTAGCGGGACAGCGTGTGCTTTTGAATGCGCTGTTAAGCTAAAGCAAATGGCCCTATCTGGACACCATACAAGAATTGAGACCCAACATTTTTTAACGTGTCCACTGAGTAGTGTTGTCAAATCGGTTGAAACTCAGAATCGATTAATCGGTAGTACTGATTGACCCTAACCAACAGATTATCGGCCAATGATTAGGGCCCCGCAAGGATTTGCGGGTGCCCTATAGTAATCACTCTGTCTGTCCGTCCGTCTGTCTGTCTGTCTGTCTGTCTGTCCGTCTGTCACTCTTCCGTCCACAAATTTTCTGTTTTTTTCTAATAACTTTTTTTATGGTTGCCCAATCAAGTTTAAATTTGGTATGGTAGTTTAATAGGCAGAAAGACATATTTTGATGCTAAGTTTGATTCTGTATGTCTTCTAGTTTGGAGCTGGGGTGGTGGGGTAGATTCCTAAACTATGCATAAGAATGAACGGGCAACTTTTTTTATGGTTGCCCAATTAAGATCAAATTTGGTACGGTAGTTCAGTAGGCAAAAATACATATTTTGATGCTAAGTTTGGTTCTCTATGTCCCTTGGTTTGGAGCTGGGGTGGTGGGGTAGATTCCTTAACTTTATATAAGAATGCATTGGCAAAGAGAGATAACTGCTGAAGATGTTCCCATTCAGTAAACTGAATGCTACTAGGAGTCCCATGAGATTAATTAGCTTTCCTCCTGAAGAAATTCCAGAGCATTATCTTTATCTGTCACTTTGAGATTAATTACCACCTCTGTCTGCAAATGAAGTTTGTTTTGAATTCTATGAAATACTCTGATATGTGGATTTAAATATAAATTTTTATTATTTATTTTTGTTTGATAGTTATGATTTCATTGAATCCTAAAAAAAGGAATAGATTAAAGAAGATTTTTTGATTTACCAGGGTACTTTTTTTCACTTTTTTCCTTTTTTTAAAATATATTAATTCAAGAATGTTTTTTAATTTTTAATGTAGTTGTATAAAAACTCCGTTCTATCATTAATACTGAAAAAAGTCCTTATTGTAACTTTAGAAGAAAATGATGAGAGAGGTACAATTTATCCCTTGGGATTAATTATCTAGCCTGCTGCAGAAAATTTAGTAGGCTTCTCTTTATCTGTCACTTTAAGATTAATGAAAACCTTTGTCTGCAACTGCTGTTTGTTTGAAGTTAAGGTCAAGCCTTCATGATATTTGCATTCATTGAAGGCTGGCATTTTATATAACACAAGATTCATAATTGTTTAAATATAAATTCAATGTTAAGTTGTTCTTTACTGCCTAATGTAAATACAAGAATATTATTTTCAGGTTTTTGAATATTCAGGAATTATGTTGAAATTTTAAGAATACAGTTGCTGTTGCTTTTTCTTTGTACATTTATTAATCATTCTGTAAGCTGCACCCTTTTAATTCTACCCCATGGCGGGGCCCTTGCTGACTGGTCAGTTTTCTAGTTGAATCGGTAACCCTTTGCCTAAAATAGGCATTGTATTTTATAAAAATTAGAATTTTATTGTTAAATAATGTAAGCAAAGGTGCATTTTACAGATGGAAATTCTAAAAACAGTATATATATATTCAGTTTGATTAACGATTTCAGTAATATAGATTTTGGCATGATTAGGAATTACTTGTCCTGGGAAAAGTAAGCATTGACAGATCAGGTCTTAATTTACATGATCATCTAAAATGTATATGGAATTAATTTTTTTAAACTGTTATAAGACATTTAATATGGCAAATTCCTTGTGATTCCATATGAAATGACAAGTGAATTCCCCCCAAATACTGAAAAGTAATATATTTTATTTAAACAAGTAGTTTAGTTTCTTCAGTTTAGAAATACAAATATCATTATCTTTTGATTAATTTCAAACATTTTTTAAGTACATGTATTTTAAAATAGTAAAGGACAACTCTTGAAAGATATATATATTGATAACAAGAGCCTGTTCTTGAAACAAGCATTCTGAGAGTATTGCATAAGCAATACATGTCCCCTACCGGGTTCCCCTTTTTCTTCAGGATGTCACTTTTTAATGTGCAAAAGTCATGTCCAAGGTTAAACTGAAAGATTTTCAAGTTGTAAATGCCTTAAATCTAATAAAATAATAAACATTAAGACAACATTTCAACTCTTTTATCCATCGTCTTTTCCTCGCTTCATATTTTTGTCGACAATCGGAAGTTAGCGCAGTTCGAACCCGATCTTAATAAAGCGATTATGAAAAATATTCAAAATGCCATAATTCTGTCAAAAATCAATGAAGCGGAACGAAATTCAAACTTGATCTGTAACTCATTAAGATACACTCACTTACCAAAATTCAGCTCAATATCTGCAAGCGTTTAGAAAAAAAGTGCGGAAAACCAAGTGGGAATGAAAAATATTCAAAATGCCATAATTCTGTCAAAAATCAATGAAGCGAAACAAAATTCAAACTTGATCTGTAACTCATTAAGATACATTCATGTACCAAAATTCAGCTCAATATCTGCAAGCGTTTAGAAAAAAAGTGCGGAAAAGCAAGTGGGACAGACTGACGGGGACAGACAGACGGACGGACAGACGGACGGACGCAGAGGAAACCTATAGTCCCCTCCGGTTTCACCGGTAGGGGACTAATAAAAATGAGAAAACTGTAAAAAAGATATGTGCTGAAATATATCGATTAATCAATTGTTTAAATCTCCAATCGATTGTCTAAAATCGACAGCCTTTCTGACCGATCATCGATTATAAATCGATCATCGTAACAACACTACCACTGAGGCATAAAAGTATCCCCATTAAGTGGACATTGAAATGTGATTAAATTTAGCCTTTTCTTGTGGTGGGGTGGGTTGATGAGGGAGAATTTATGATCACCTCTATATTTAATGTTTTCAATACTATATTGATATGTTATGGACCTTTTCTTGAGGTGGGGTGTATTCAATACTAAATTGATATGTTATGGGCCTTTTCTTGAGGTGGGGTGTTTTCAATACTAAATTGATATGTTATGGGCCTTTTCTTCAATTGAATTTTGTATCTTGTAGGACCCTGAGAATGAAACATCTGTTTCCAGTAAGTTAAGAAAGACACATCCACCACTCACTCACTCGGATCCACCACTGACAAACTCTGATCCACCACTGGCAAACATGGATCCACCACTGACTCACTTAGACTATACCACAGGGGACGAGTCTGAATCGGACTCGAGCAGCTCTGGTGAGGGAGAAGTGAGTGACCCTGTGAGTACCTGGGAATATAAAGACCTGCTGGACTTAAACATCGGTTACTCAGAGAAACCGGAACCGATAGAAAACTTTATCCAGGAAGTCAAGGATGCCTTCAGGAAACGGAAGGGTTTCTGTCCGGATTGCAGTGATTTATCCAGAAGTTTGAAGAGACAATTGGAAGAGTGTTTGACTTTTTCTTATGATTTGAGAAAGATGAGAGACCTGGCGTATACATCAGTGGATTATAGGGAGGATGAATTAAAGAAAGTACACAGTGAGATGGAGGAGACCGTGAAAAAGGCCTGGAGAAATTCTGAGAATGTACAGTTATCTGAAGAACAGTAAGTTATACATAATGTGTATCCATAATCAGAAGGAGGTACAGTAAGTTAAACATAACCTGTATCCATAATCAGAAGGAGGTACAGTAAGTTATACATAACCTGTATCCATATACAACAGTAAGTTATACATAACCTGTATCCATAATCAGAAGGAGGTACAGTAAGTTATACATAACCTGTATCCATACTCAGAAGGAGGTACAGTAAGTTATACATAACCTGTATCCATAATCAGAAGGAGGTACAGTAAGTTATACATAACCTGTATCCATATACAACAGTAAGTTATACATAACCTGTATCCATCATCAGAAGGAAGTACAGTAAGTTATACATAACCTGTATCCATACTCAGAAGGAGGTACAGTAAGTTATACATAACCTCTATCCATACTCAGCAGGAGGTACAGTAAGTTATACATAATCTGTATCCATAATCAGAAGGAGGTACAGTAAGTTATACATAACCTGTATCCATAATCAGAAGGAGGTACAGTAAGTTATATATAACCTGTATCCATAATCAGAAGGAGGTACAGTAAGTTATACATAACTTGTATCCATAATCAGAAGGAGATACAGTTAGTTATACATAACCTGTATCCATCATCAGAAGGAGGTACAGTAAGTTATACATAACCTGTATCCATAATCAGAAGGAGGTACAGTAAGTTATACATAACCTGTATCCATCATCAGAAGGAGGTACAGTAAGTTATACATAACCTGTATCCATACTCAGAAGGAGGTACAGTAAGTTATACATAATCTGTATCCATAATCAGGAGGTACAGTAAGTTATACATAAGCTGTATCCATCATCAGAAGGAGGTACAGTAAGTTATACATAACCTATATCCATCATCAGAAGGAGGTACAGTAAGTTATACATAACCTGTATCCATCATCAGAAGGAGGTACAGTAAGTTATACATAACCTGTATCCATAATCAGAAGGAGGTACAGTAAGTTATACATAACCTGTATCCATAATCAGAAGGAGGTACAGTAAGTTATACATAACCTGTATCCATAATCAGAAGGAGGTACAGTAAGTTATACATAACCTGTATACATATACAACGGGGGGTTCAGTTAGTTATACATAACCTGTATACATATACAACAGGGGGTTCATTAAGTTATACATAACCTGTATACATAATCAGAAGGAGGTACAGTAAGTTATACATTACCTGTATCCATAATCAGAAGGAGGTACAGTAAGTTATGCATAATGTGTATCCATAATCAGAAGGAGGTATAGTAAGTTATACATGACCTGTCTACATATACAACAGGGGTTTCAGTAAGTTATACATAACCTGTATCCATAATCAGTAGGATGTACAGTAAGTAATACATAACCTGTATACATATACAACAAGGGGAACAGTAAGTTATACATAACCTGTATACATAATCAGTAGGGGGTACAGTAAGTTATATATAACCTGTATACATATACAACAGGGGGAACAGTAAGTTATACATAACCTGTATCAATACTCAGAAGGAGGTACAGTAAGTTATACATAACATGTATCTATAATCAGAAGGAGGTACAGTAAGTTATACATAACCTGTATCCATAATCAGAAGGAGGTACAGTAAGTTATACATAAACTGTATCCATAATCAGAAGGAGATACAGTAAGTTATACATAACCTGTATCCATAATCAGAAGGAAGTACAGTAAGTTATACATAACCTGTATACATAATCAGAAGGAGGTACAGTAAGTTATACATAACCTGTATCCATAATCAGAGGGAGGTACAGAAAGTTATACATAACCTGTATACATAATCAGAAGGAGGTACAGTAAGTTATACATAACCTGTATACATATACAACAGGGGGAACAGTAAGTTATACATAACCTGTATCCATACTCAGAAGGAGGTACAGTAAGTTATACATAATATGTATCCATACTCAGAAGGAGGTACAGTAAGTTATACATAACCTGTATCCATACTCAGAAGGAGGTACAGTAAGTTATACATAACCTGTATCCATACTTAGAAGGAGATACAGTAGGTTATACATAACCTGTATCCATAATCAGAGGGAGGTACAGTTAATCATTTATTATCTGTATCAATACACAATCAATGAACAGTAATAATTATGCATAACCTGTGTCAATATACTTTCTGATATTTAAGGAATCACTGTCTAGTTAGTATAGTATGCCATGGCATCAACAATAGTGGGAAATGTGATAATTTGCTTAAAGGGCGAAGCCCGTTATGCTTGTTATATAAGTATGACAAAGAAGACTAGAATTTTCATTATTTCGCCCAGTATACAGTAAACCTATTACATTTACATGTAGCAGTGTAATAATTTAGTGTCATTGACGGAAAGCAGAGTCCCCTAAATCAAGTACATCGCAAAATGTCATTTATCATACATATTCAGATAATGCCAAATCTACGCAAACTTATATAAAAGAATAAATTTCTGCCAAATATCGCACAGGCCAAATAAAATATATTAACAATAGTTCTTCATACCTAAGTTCTTAATGAAGAACACAGAACATACTAAAAATAATACTAAAATACTAATGCAAGCATAAGCCCTCTGAGCTTTTGAAAAAAAAACAACAATTCTATCATCATCCACATATATTTAATCTTAATTCAATTACATTAAATTCAATCAAAAAATATTACATCAATACTCAGGTCTACATGTAATAGAACACATATGTTTATGTGCTTTGAAACATAAACTGTAGTCCTTAGTGAAAATGAGAATGTAATTTAACTATACACATAACCTAAATATATTGAAACTGACAACTTTTCTGTAACAGTCAAAATATAAATAATCTAGTAAACCTGTTGAATTACATACTTGTTTCTTTAATGTATCAAATCAAACAATTTCTACCTCTGGAAAAAATAAACTTATCTTCTACAAATAAGCCTAAGATCCTGTTTGATCTTGTAAAATTCAATTTAAAAAGCATTTCATTTATTGCAAATCTTACACTACTTTTTTCTATATTCTCTGAAAATATCAGTTACTGTTATGTGAACACTAAGACAACCACTGATTAAAGATAATAAAACTCTTTTTTTCAACTTACAAGCCTAGACAAATCTTAGACAACTTCTTATTTATCAAATTCTCCAAAAATTTCAATTACAGTGAACCTTCAGATATCCGGACCCCAGATATCTGGATGCTTTAGTATCCGGACTCTTTTTCATTGGGACGGCATTTTTCGATGTTATATTGTTTTATTTAACTAGTGATTCGGGCATCCAGACAAATTGACTATCCACTGTACTTATAATTATAGTGTACAAACTTAGGCAATCACCAATAACTGAAAATAAAACTATTTTAAACTTTCAAACCTAGACAAGTTTTCTTATATTTCAAGATAATTACTGATAAAACATTGCATTTGAAAACTATTACAGTCATTGAAAATACCAATGTTGACATATAAAATTAATGGTATTTGATGACAAATTTTGACAAAGACTGTAAATGTGCTGTATTCTGACAAACTTAGACAATTATTTGTAATGTACAATTCACTGACAACCTCTCTCAATTGCTAATAATACACTGTTCATGGTCAGAAAAACTTATATTTTCCATAATCCTGAACACACCCTAACCAGAACAAGAAGTCCGCCATTTTTAATCTGTCCTCGGCTTTCAGAATGTCAAACGCCTCGGTGTACATGATCTTCCCCGGGTTATCTGGAGATCCTCTCTCTCCCTTTCGTATGGAGATTGAATGCTTCAGTGAGATTTTCAGGAAAACAAACATTAACTACAACAGAAACAAGAGACTTATAAACAACAGGGCTATTTTAGTAAATTTATGCTATATGATACAAACTTTATCTACAACAGAAACAAGAGTTATAAATAACAGAACTATTATGTTAGTTTCACACTATAATTACAAGGTAAATTTTGTG
Organism: Saccostrea glomerata; assembly: GCA_003671525.1. Taxonomy (NCBI): domain Eukaryota; kingdom Metazoa; phylum Mollusca; class Bivalvia; order Ostreida; family Ostreidae; genus Saccostrea; species Saccostrea glomerata. The sequence goes on from PRKT01000701.1 coordinate 177,104, forward strand.
CTGACAGAAATCCAATTTAATTGTCTGATCTGACATTAGAGGTCAAAACAGCACCATTACAAAATCAAGAATGAATATTCAGCTTCTTTCAATTCAGATCTATTATTTCTATGGGAGGAAATGTGGACAACAGTTGGAAACTGTATAAATATCACAGGTAAATATGTCTTACATGATATTCATGTAAAATTCAATCTCTTTATTTGAAAATTTTTATTTTCAAAATTGGCAAAAATAATGTAAAACTAAAATTAATATTTTTTTCATATAACAGGTGACTCTCGATGGCTCGAACTCCGATCTCTCGAAGTGAACCTCCGGTCCCGTTTTTTTCCTCTATATAACTAAGCAAATTTACTCCTGATCTCTCGAACTTCTATCTCTCGAACCAAAACATGGGTCCAATTACACATATTTCATTGAATTTTACTCTCTACCTCTCGAAGTTTTGATTGCGTGTGTATAAAGCCAATCAAGCGTAAAATTGATGCAGCCTGAACTAACCTGGAAAACAGTGAACGCCTGGGGCTTGGCATTGAGGTGTTAATTGGGTGTTTACATAGATGACACTTCACCTATGGGTAGTCCGTGTGTTGATATAATTAATTAATTATTATTGGTAAATTATAAACTGTTTTTAAATTCATATCTTATTTTGACTTGAAAATGAGACGATAATTTTTAGAAAATAATTAATGGTCAGACCGATAAGTTCCCATAAGCTATTAACTTTTATTAGAGTCGACATAATCCCAGTATGGCAAATATTGCACAAGAAATTCCTTTCTTAAGTACTAAATACCAATTAAGAAAAATCTTGTGAACATTGGTAAACAGGTGAAGGACCCGATCAAGCCGCGGAAGAGTCAAACCAACAATTGCTATTCGGATTTCATGTAATCATTGAATAAGAACAAATAAGTATTGAAACTTTAGGAATACGTTTTATTTATTCGAAGTACGATCATTGTTGTTGATATCAAGTAAATATTACCTGTAAAATACGATAGAAAACGTGCAATGACTTTATTTACATATACTTCCAGTATATATAAAAGAAGAACTTCGATGATCGGAACTGAGAACTTCGGATTTTTTTTACTTTCTATCTCTCGAACCCTTCGATCTCTCGAACTTTTCTTGTCGTCCCTTGAACTTCGAGAGATCCAGAGTCACCTGTATTATCATGTGGACTGGTTTGTTAGAAATTCGCATATTTTTGCCAGACAACTGAGATAACTTACTTACATTATTTGTTGTTTAAATGTAATGTTTGCTCTCCACAACTTGAATATGATAATTGAGGTTTGACTGTATTATCTATTGTTTATCCATTGTTTGTTATATTCTTACTTTAGTTTCCATACAGAGGACACCCAGACAACAGGGATAAAACACACAACACATAGACTGGCCCAGTAACTCCATTGTTTATTATATTCTTACTTTAGTTTCCATACAGAGAACAGGGATAAAACATACAACACATAGACTGGCCCAGTAACTCCATTGTTTGTTGTATTCTTACTTTAGTTTCCATACACAGTATCCCCAGAGAACAGGGATAAAACACACAATACATAGACTGGCCCAGCAGCTCGGCTCCAACTCGCACCAACTCTCTGGTGCCAACTTGTTCTTCAATATCTACTGCACCCTGATTAACTGAAGATTCCTTTATCTACAAATCCAGATTTTAATTTTCACAAAAACCTTTCAGCAAACATGAAACAGAAGCAATTTAATAAACACATATTTTATTGTCTACAACAGGACATAGTATGACTGCTATTCTCTTTGTTCAGCTTATTGATAATGATTTGTATGTCTTAAGTAAAACATAGTCATAGCAAACACGCTTAAGTATAGTAAAACATGGTTATAGCAAGCTTCTCACATATTTAATGCTAACAACTAAGTGTTTTAGACTTCTTGTGACTTTAAAACATATCAAAATCATAGAGGATATTACAAATTACAAATCAATTTAATCATCTGTCCCTGACACTTTGTAATATAAAAGTTTTACTGTAAACATTTATTAGCTCACCTGAGCCAAAGGCTCAAGTGAGCTTTTCTGATCAAAATTTGTTCGTTGTCTGTCGTTGTTGTCGTTGTTGTTGTCGTTGTTGTCGTCGTAAACTTTTAACATTTTCATCTTCTTCTCAAGAACCACTGGGCCATTTTCAACCAAACTTAGCACAAAGTATCCTTGGGTGAAGGGGATTCAAATTTATTCATATGAAGGGCCACACCCTTTTCCAAGGGGAGATAATCATGAATTTGTTAAAAATGAATGGCATTTTTAAAAAATCTTCTTCTTCAGAACCGCTGGGCCAGGAAAGATGAAACTCATGTGGAAGCAACCTCAGGTAGTGTAGATTCAAGTTTGTTAAAATCATGACCCCGGGGCAAGGGTGGGGCCTAAATGGGCGACCCAAGTTTTACATTGGAATATATAGGAAAAATCTTTAAAAACCTTCTTCTCCAGAACTTCGGGCCAGGAAAGATAAAACTCATGTGGAATCATCCTCAGGTAGAGCATATTTAAGTTTGTTCAAATCATGACCCCCGGGGCAAATGTGGGGCCCAAATTGCCGACCCAAGTTTTACATAGGAATATATAGGAAGAATCTTTAAAAATCTTCTTTTCCAGAACCACTGGGCCAGGAAAGATGAAACTCAGGTGGAATCATCCTCAGGTAGTGTAGATTCAAGTTTGTTCAAATCATGACCCCTGGGGCAAGAGTAGGGCCAAAATGGCCGACCCTTGTTTTACATTGGAATATATAGGAAGAATCTTTAAAAATCTTCTTCCCCAGAACCACTAGGACAGGAAAGATGAAACTCATGTGGATTCATCCTCAGGTAGTGTAGATGCTAGTTTGTTTAAATCATGACCCCTGGGGCAAGGGTGGGGCCAAAATGGCCGACCCAAGTTTTACATTGGAATATATAAGAAAAATCTTTAAAAATCTTTTTCTCCAGAACCACTGGGCCCGGAAAGATAAAACCCATTTGGAATCATCCACAGGTAGTGCAGATTCAAGTTTGTTCAAATCATGACCCCCGGGGCTAGGTTGGGGCCAAAATGGCCGACCCAAGTTATACTCAGGGATATATAGGGAAACCATTTAAAATCTTCTTTACAAGTACTTCAAAGCTATGATTAGTGATATTTATATGGAATCATCCTCAGGTAGTGTAGATCCTAGTTTGTTAAAATGATGAACGCCTGATGTGCTCAGGTGAGCGCTGTGGCCCCTGGGCCTCTTGTTTCAAACTATTTTCAATTGAAAAAAAGTTCAACAAAGATCATAGCTCAGGGAAACAAAATAATATCTCTACAAAAAATAAACAGTTTAATAAAAGATCTCCATTGGCTGGTATTACCATTAACTCTACAAGGAGAGCCTTTTTAAGTCTAAAATTGCATTTAAAAGTAATGAATTCTTCTTAAGCATGTTTAAACTAAAATTACCTTCACCAGGAAAAAGAGTTCTTCCATTGACTTCCCTTTAGAGAAGAAATGATACGCCAGATCTGGACTGTTTCTCACGGATTGGTCTCGGAAGGTAAACGATCTCTGGGGTATTTCACTAAAACACAAGATCAATAAGTCAGAAAGAGTAAATAAATATTCAACCTTCCCTTTCTTTTAATTCACCCTCTGATTCCTCAGTCTTTCACTGTAAATGTACAACCTTTTGTGATGGTTGTTTTAAGTCATGGGATTTCAATACATGTATAATTCAATCCACAGGGATTTAAAACCATATATATGTTGTAAGCATCAATTCCTTATTAGGCTGTTGACTATAAGTATGTTATACTGTACTATAAGGCTGTTTAAGGTTGCAACATAGTGTACTAACCCTTTTTTTAAGGAAAACATCCTTCCAAACACTTCAAAATAATTTTGGAAGAAATTGTCAGGATGTGTCACACACTCTGTATCACCATGACCCTGTGACCTTGCTTGTTGACCCCGTGATCCTGCCCTTCTCCTCTTTCTTCCCTTCTCCTCGGACTTGGCCTCGGTAAACAGTGTCTTTTTGGTCAGTTGAGATGTCTCCACAGCAAACTCCCTGACAGCCAGCACCATTCCATTCACCTGACTCTGTGTATAGGAAGTCACAGAGGAATCCAGTCCTCTGAAAAATAGGCAAAAATTGTTTATGTATAAATAATGAATAACTTCCAGTCAAGAAGTTTATTGACACAAGTTAAGCATAATTAATACTGTTCATTGTTTGTGTATTGATACAGATAATATATAATTAAGTGTCTCTCATGTTGCGTATAAATACAGATAATAAATAATTAACTGTACCTCCTTCTGATTATGGATACAGGTTATGTATAATTTACTGTACCTCCTTCTGATTATTGATACAGGTTATGTATAACTTACTGTACCTCCTACTGATTATGGATACAGGTTATGTATAACTTACTGTACCTCCTTCTGATTATGGATACAGGTTATGTATAACTTACTGTACCTCCTTCTGATTATGGATACAGGTTATGCATAACTTAGGCAAAAAAAATTAATTTCTTGGTTTTCAGGCCCTCCCTCATCTCTTTCAAGGGTGCCTCATTGACCCTTTTTATTGCTAAATCAATAAAATATAAACACCAAATCACCTCCCTCATCATTTTTTGAGGTTTTGTACAATGTAAAAAGCTGCATCATCATGTTTTGTGGGCAATAAAAACGAAAAAAAAAATGCCTCCCTCCCTCATCATATTTCTTGAAAAAAGGCCTGAGAACCAAGTAATTAACTTTGCATGGCCTTACTGTTCCTCAGATAACTGTACATTCTCAGCATTTCTCCAGGCCTTTTTCACTGTCTCCTCCATCTCTCTGTGGACTTTCTTTAACTCATCCTCTCTATAATCTATTGAAGTATAGGCCAGGTCTCTCATCTTTCTCAAATCATAAGAAAAAGTCAAACACTCCTCCAATTGTCTCTTCAAACTTCTGGATAAATCACTACAATCCGGACAGAAACCCTTCCGGTTCCCGAAGGCCTCCTTGACCTCCTGGATAAAGTTTTCCATTGGTTCAGGTTTCTCTGGGTAACGGATGTTTAAGTCCAGCAGGTCCTTATATTCCCAGGTACTCACAGAGTCACTTATTTCTCCCTCATCAGAGCTGCTTGAGTCCGATTCAGACTCGTCCCCTGTCGTATAGTTTGAGTTTGTCAGTGGTGGATCTGAGCCAGTCAGTGATGGATCCGAATTTGTCAGTGGTGAGTGTGTCTTTCTGAATTTACTGGAACTAGATGTTTCATTCTCAGATTCCTATGAGAAACATAAAAGTTCTATTGAACAAGAGGACACCAATAAAATATCAATATAGTATTGAAAAGGTTAAATATAGAGGTGATCAATCATAAATCCACCCACCTACAATGTACACTGAATGGGGATGTTTTCATGCCTCAGGGTACATGATCAAAACTGTTGAGTTTCCATTCTTGAATGGTGTCTGGATAGGGCCATTTGCTAAAGCTCAACAGCGCATTCAAAAGCACAAGCTGCCCGCCGACACAAAACAGGCTGTCATGCAAACACACAACATACTGTCACACTAACATGAGCTTGCACAACATGCCATCGCACTGAAACACAAAAAGCTGTCATGCTAACACACAACACGCTGTAACACTAACACTAAACATGCTGTCATGCAAACATGAGTTCGCACAACACATCATCGCACTAACACACAACACGCTGTCACGCTAACACACAACACGCTGTCATGCTAACGCACAACACACTTTCACGCTAACACACAACACGCTGTCAAACTAACACACAACATGCCGTCACACAAACACACAACACGCTGTCACACTAACACACAACATGCCGTCACACTAACACACAACACGCTGTCACGCTAACACACAACACACTGTCACGCTAACACACAACACACTGTCAAGCTAATATGAGTTCACAGAACATGCTGAAGCGCTACCACACAACATGCTATCTTGCTATCACGAGTTCACACAACAAACTATCACACTAACTCACACAACTTGTGTTAGTGTGACGACGCTCTCAGCGTGTCAGCGTGTTGTGTTTTACCAACTTGTGTTAGCATGACAACAGTGTGTGTTGGCCCAATAGCGTGTTGTGCAAACTCATGTTAGCGTGACAGCGTGTTGTGTGTTAGTGTGACAGCGTGTTGTGTATTAGCATGACAGCATGTTGTGTATTAGCATGACAGCGTGTTGTGTATTAGCGCGACAGCATGTTTTTCTGAATGTGCAGTTGAGCTTTAGCAAATGGCCCTATCCAGACACCATATCCTTACTATACATAATACAGATAAGTCCAAATTATCCTGACATGCAAATTCTATGAAACTGGCTGTGCCTGGCTAAGACAATTTTAACATCCCTACAAATTAGCTAAGGTGAGCTTAAAAGAATTTTTAAAAAAAGGTCAGAACAATCTTTTACAGCAAAAAAAAAATTTAAAAATTGCAGGATTCATAATTCTTACGAAACTGGTATGATCTAGATAATCCCTGGATTCTCGTTTTCGACTTCTCTCTGTGGAGGGAGCTGATTGATTTCCATCGTCAGGTAAATTCCCGCTATCACTTGTTTCCATCTTAACAGTCAGAAGCCCAGCCAATTTTTTTCAAATCTACAAAATTTTATAATATTGCTGTAGATTTTAGCCTAGCTTTTATGGGTACATAGGAAATTCATTATCCAGATCCAATCAAGGGTGTACGGGATTCAGTAAACCCTAAATTGAACCTGGATAACTTATAATATTCTTTTATTTTGTAAACATTTATCAAATAATTTTACCTTACAATAAAGTACATAGGATTTAATTAAAACAGAAATTTAACATTAATAATGTTAAACTAAGTATTTTAGAAAGGTACTTTGACACAGAATCGAAGTAAATATTTCTCTATAATATATTACAACTTATATATTTTAATAGCATTTCACACAAAAATTATTTGAAAATCTTATTTTATATAAAAGATATTAACATTTCATTTTTTTTTTTGAGTGTTTGATTGACACATGCTTGCACTTTCACAAATTTTATATTCTTAATTCTCAACAAAATAAAGGTATTTCTTTTCAAAAGGTAAACAGGTCAAGTACAATCACTAGATTTAGCTACGTAGGTAGAATGACCTACGTAGCTTTATTTACCTACCTCAGGTAGCTTTATTTAGCTATTTCAAGGTAAATTTTCAAAAGGGTGACTGGAAAAACCCGAAACCCCCCGATTTTTGGAGAATACCCATACAGGAGGGGTGAAACCCCAATAAAGTGGTGGAAACCCCATAAAATTGAACGTAATGGGGTACAATAAGGCCTAAGGTGATGTCTAATTAAATGATATTGACATCCGTAAATTTTTATAGCCAATTTTACCTCAGAATCGACGGAAATGGGGCGCCATTAAGAGTTTACCGTACACCACGCCCGATCTAAATTCGAAGCGAGCTGTTTGTCAATATACATTGAATAGATAATATTAAAATAATTCATACTTATTTCCACAATTATATTTGTTTTACAATGATAATAGTAAAATATTCATTATGTAATAAGTATTTAACAAAAAATGTAAGGACGTTAGTCATTAAGAAAATATTAATTTGTGTATTAATTATTATTCATATTAACTCTAGCCACGTGGAGGCCTCCTTTTTGTAGAGCCGTAATTAAAAAAAATTTCATTTAGAATATTTTAGAGAAAATCTGAATTTAGAGATATGAAAATATCCAAAAGCTTCAAAGCAACATTAACAAAAAAAAAATAGTAAAGATAATTCATTACTTATTTGTTACAAAGAGAACAAAAAAATAAATAAAATTCAAAATATAAAAATACTGAATTTATTTTTGAGATTTTAGACAAATTGTGAATGTAGGGATATAAAAATTTGAAATTAAAAGGTTCAAAGCAACAATAATAATTAAAAATAAAAATAATAATTACTTATATGTTACAAAGAGAACAAAAAATAAATCAATGTCAAAAGAAAAAATTTGTGAAACCTGAAATAAATAGTAAATTAAAATAATATATCAATTTTCAAATATATAGATATTTTATTTAAGCAACTTTTTTATGTTCTTTTCTTAGAAAAAAATTTTTTTTACATCAGTTGTTTACATTTTGAATTGTCTTTAAATTACAACAAATATGAAATAAAAGAAAAAAACAGAAGAAAAAAAAATCACACAACTATGGAATGCCATATACGACAGCCAACTGCTCACTGCCAACTGCTGACTGCTTACTGCCAACTGTCAGCTGCTTACTGCTAACTGATAAACGCAGAAAATAGTCATTTTATTACCTATTTCAAATAAGGAAATAAAAATAAATTTAAACAATGAACTTTATCAGTGGCATAATTTTATAATGAATATAGCATAAATTAAAACATAATGGTCATTTAGTCACTTTAATTTTACCAGGGTGACCTCTTGGAAAAATGTCCTGGATCCACGCCTGTTTTTTTTTTTTCTTCCTCTTTTTGAAAATTCATATAAATATCAATATAAATATAAAATTTATTCAAATATGTGTGGCAGGTTGGCAGTAAGCAGCTGACAGTTGGCAGTAAGCAGTCAGCAGTTGGCAGTTAAGCAGTTGGCTGTCGTATATGGCATTCCATACACAACAAAATAAAAGAACTGAAGTTTTGATGGAATTTTAACTATGAAAAATGTCTGTCTGAACTGTTTAAAAGATAACTGAAATTATTTGATCATCTCCAAACACAGGTATTTTATGTAATTTTACATTTCATTGCAAGCTGAATCTGTCGACTAAAAATTTCCATTGCCTCTCTGTTCATATTTCCTCCGTGTGTTATTTATATCAAAAACCGTAGAATTGTACTTTCCTGGATCCATTTCAAAAGCCCATCCCTCAATTCCCCAAGGTTTAAAAAACAATGTGTTTTTTTGTGGTTCAGAATCATAATAACATAGTAGAGAATGGAAGAAATTCATTCCCTGATGAATGTGAGGCCTGGTCAAAAGGGAGTGGTTGTCCAAAAACTCATCTCTTGAAACAAGAATCTGGGGAATACAAATTACTCTTTTTAAAACAATTTATTTTTTCTAGAGTAGGGTTTGTATCAGGCAGTATTCCTCCCCCGCCAGACGGGTGCAGAACAGTGAATACTGTTTGGTGTCTTGTTAGGTTAGGTTAGGTTAGGAATGTTATTGTTTTTTTAAATGTTGCTGATTAAATAATAAATTCCTTTCTCTAAAATTTTTATTATGTTATTTTATTTCATGTATATTACTTTCATTTGGCTGTAATATTTTTATATATAAACAAAAGATTGACTAGGAATAATGATCCAGTATCTTTAAGTTTTTAAAAATCTTTTAAAAGTTTATTTTTATTTTTTATCTTTCGGTCATCTTTCGGTCCTTTGGTTTTAATATTTTTGTTTCAAAATTAAAATCATGGCTCTACACTTAAGGAGGCCTCCACGTGGCTATAGAGCTGGGAACATAAGGAAACTATGAATATTTTCAGTTATTACTAAATTAAAAGGTCTTAATTTATTAATTTGTCATGAATTATCAAAATTATCAAAATTCATATTTTCCTTATGTGTATGCTAATGTCCTTAAACACCCAATTTTATGTTAACGCCCCCAAATTCTACCTGATTCAAGATCAATAATTTACCGCCTGTCAATCATAAAAAAAACAATAGCTTCTGATTTGATTGACAGGTCAGCTACCTGTGCTTCTTGATGATCTGAAATTGCCATGTTTTGAAAACAATTACCTGGTCACGCGTCAAACTCTTTCATGTACCCGCATAGTATACACGCGTGTTAGAAAACTCCTGTTTGAATTTTATTTTAAAAAATAATTGAAAGTAGAATATTAAAACATTCACATTATAAAATATTTCTTTTCTATCTTCACTGCTGTTTGTTACTTGTAAGTGTTATATCGTCTACGTTATCTGTAGAAAAAAGACCGCGTCCACAGAAACCGGCTTTATTTGCCGTAATTGGAAGTCTGACGATTTAAAATATTTTTTTAAGAAATGGGCTATAAGAAAAATACTCAGCACTAATAAACGGCATAGCATAGTTTTAAAAAGATGTTTTATTTGGTACTATGGCTACAATCCGCACGATGTACAGAAACTGATGTCAGAATTAATGCTCGAATTTCCTCGCGTCTGTATATAAGTAATGAAAATGTGAAGATAATTAATAGTGATCGATTCTGAAAAGAAATCTTTCTAACAATAAAATTTTGTTAACACACAAAGAATAAAAAATATGGAATATTTTAGACAACATTGTTGGCCAGGGAAAAAAAAAATTCCGATCGCGGTAATGCATGTTCACATGCACGACGGATAGGTGGATTAATAATTTTTTTATTTCAATATTCAGACCTTTTTAACCAAGTGATTTCTTTTATCGAAGATTAAAAAAGATAAATATTATTGATATGTAGTTTTTACTTGTGATTTTTCTTTTATGTAAGGAAAACATTTTCTAAAACGATAAACATGTATCTTATTATTTTTTTCCTTCAAAACATTACCATGATTACGATGAATGCGTTAAGTTTACAAATAAATTTCATATTAAAATAATTATTTTACGTAGTTTCACTCAAAACCAGACACAAAACACGTAATGATGACCCCGATTACCAAACACAGACTTCCTGTGTAATGCTACGTTTACACGGATTTTTGACATCTTGGGTATTGGGGGTCTCCAGGTAAATAACACCACTGTTACTTCGACCACTCCCCCTCCTCAGGTAACCGTACGGTAAAAAAATTGGGTCTTTAAAATGAAATTCTGTAAAGCATAACTGTACAATTGAGAATAGTAAAGGTTCAATGTATATACACATGCCCTGCCAGAGGGGGGTTGGTCAGACTAGCTGGGAACTCAGGTGTTTAAACAAAAGGTGTTTATTATCGAGTTGACCAAGTGTCAACAGCTGTGTATATAGTGCATGTACACACACAGGGGTGCCTGTCTATCCCAGTACAAAACAACAGAGCTAGCTGAGGTGTGAATAATATTCTCACAATAATGTTACAATACCAACTGTAAAAGGATTCACATATGCAACATGCACATTTTTATTATTTTTTATCAGACTTTTTTATATCATAGACCTGGATTCTAATAATTTCATTGTAATGGATACGTGTTGCTTTCTCATATCAATGAGTATATTTTTTTCTATTACTTAACAAAAAATTAGCAACTGGAAAATAATAATGAATGCATGAATCCTGAATTTAAAAATTAATTATTAAACATAGGAGAAAACATTTCAATACAAACACCTTAATTAATTATTAAATTAATTAACAAATTCATTCATTAGTTAATTTAATTGAATTACATGTTATAAATGATTGGAATTGAGAAAAAGTACTTTATTCCTTAATTAATGGACTAGTTAAATTCATTAAAAAAAAAAAAACATTCAATTAAAATTAAATTTCAATGTAATGTTTTTCATTATAATAATTACATTAACAGATTCATTCATTAATTAATTTAATTTAATACCATATAATAAATGATTGGAATTTATAAAAATGACTTTATTTCTTGATTAATGGACTTGTTAAATTCATTAAAAAAAAATCAATTAAACATTGCACTGTAATGTCTTTCAACATGATAAATATTTCATACTTCTTTTATATTCTTAAGGTTTCCTTACAAATAATTTTTTTTAAAAATAATATTCATACATAATATAATATTCATATTGATCAAGATTACAGTAATTATTTCCACGGATTACTCGAAACGACTTCAGCGATCGCGAATTTAGATCGGGCGTGGTGTGCAGTATATCAAGACCAGAAGAAACCCGTCGATTCTGAGGTAAAATTGGCTATAAAAATTTACGGATGTCAATATCATTCAATTAAACATCACCTTAGGCCTTATAGTACCCCATTACATTCAATTTTATGGGGTTTCCACCACTTTATTGGGGTTTCACCCCTCCTGTATGGGTATTCTCCCAAAATCGGGGGGTTTCGGGTTTTTCCAGTTACCGTTTTCAAAAGTTTTCTTTTTATTAAAAAGAGACAAAAAGTCGCAATTAAATGTCTATTGATATTTATAATAGGAAGGCTTTCAAAAACAATTCAATGCAGAGATAATTTATACATTGCTGCGTTTGGACAATATTTAGAGCAAAACATGTAATTCCATTGTTTGGTTATCTGACCATACGCCTAATACGGTGAGATGCGATGAGGCATAACTGATTATGATTACTTCACATTGTGCTGAATAATTACCGACCTATTATCGTGTTAACCGGAACTGGACATCTTTGTCATTTCATTCAAGAAGTAACTGTTCTAACTGTCATAAACAATGGAGTCGCCAATTCCGGGTCGTCTCCTATTCCGGGTCACTCGTGTGTATTTTATGCCTTAGGCTAGTGATAAAATTTAAGCACAAAAAACTTAATGAATACGCTGGTCGTAAAGAACTGGTCTTTGTATTTGTAATTAATTACAAAACTTTGAATATCAACTTTAAGAGAGCATCACACAATCGAAATTCTGAAACGCAAGCATTAAAGACTTGGATGTTTCTGCTGCAGTGACGGGCTACTTTCATATTTGTTCGCTGCAGAAAGGCTGATATAAAAGTTCTAGATAAATAATAAGAGCTCGATAGTATGGCAAATACATTTAGTTTTAACTCAGAAATCAATCATAATGATCGCTGCTCAAATAAAATTATAATGATTATTAAATCAAACTGTGGTAGTTTCTCCAATTGCGGGTCTATAATTTCGTGGCACGAACAACTCAAAATTCTATGTACAGAACCAATCGACAACCATGTATTTACCTTGATTATCAAAAGTATTCTAACTGGAAAATATTTTTTCTAAAAATTAAAATCGAGTTAACCATTCAAATGCATCTTTAAAATAAATGAATTTAATTGTATTATTTTTAATCCTAATACATTTTTTACATTCTGCAGACTGCAATTTTTTTTGGTTGCAATTGTTTAAAAAATAATTAAACATATTTCTGTGATTGATTTACTTTTTTTCCAAGCTGCATGAATTGTTTTATGTTTCAGCATCATAAAAATCGTGTTCCGAAACGTTCCATGAATATTACACGACCATGAAGTCACATGACCCGGAAATGGAGAAAATGATTCGTAACTGGGGAAGCTAGGCCTTGCTGAAATACCCCTGTAAAAATTGTTTCCGTGTAGCTACTTTGAAAACAAAAAGGTGATTGGATGACTCAATATTTCTTCCTCCAATATATATATTGCATAAAATATGAATTGAACAGATTTGCAAAATATCAACGAAAAACCATGACGTGACCCGGAATTGGCGACTTCGCTGTATAGCCCCAAAACTTTCAGAACTTTTGATTGCAATTGCGCAGAAGAAGACATTTTTCCAAGAGGGATTTTTTCATGAGTTGTTTTCAGATGAGTTCAAAGTTGAAAATGATAACTGCATCAAAATGATATTGTCTGCACACCCTGAGAAAAATGCTTTTTAATAGAAATAGATCAATTTGGTAGCTAAATAAAGCTACCCGAGGTAGGTAAATAAAGCTACGTAGGTAATTCTACCTACGTAGCTAAATCTAGTGATTGTACTGGACCTGGTAAAAATAGTTTTGTTTAGCAAGAATTCAAGATTTTTCTTAGTTGCATTTCTAAAAAAAATAAATTAGGCCTATTTGACAAGCAAGTCAGGACCGACAGAAAATATCGGAGGTACAAATGAAAAGGTGATCTTGTTTACAAAGAATAGTTACCGTTCCTGGCATGATTTGAAGTTTCGTGCATGATAGCACGATTTCTTTACTTCTAGAACAGTTAAGAATTGAAAAGAATTTTAATAAGTTTTCTGGTTTGGGACTCCCACGGGGGTCACGGGTCAGACATCAGAGCCGTAGGCTTATATCGTGAGGGTAGGGCTACGTTGTCAGTGGGTGTTGCTAAAACGCGGAACGGAAAACGGAACGGAAAGCGGAACGGAACGGAAAACGGAAAATAAATCTCGAGCAAATAACTTTGATTCGATATAAATCAGACATAAAAAGCAATATTTACGATATAAAAGTCATATTTAATGAAAAAAATATCGTAAAATATAATATATTCGTGAATCATTCACCCCTCAAACTTGCACATGTACATGCAATGGTCAAGCAAATGCATACTGTGATATATGTACTAACTAGACTCAAATCCTGAGTATCAACGTTTCGTTCAAATTATTTTTATGCCCCCGTAAACGAAGTTTTGGGGGCATATAGTTTTTGTCGTGTCCGTCTGTCTGTCTGTCCAGCTGTCTGTCTGTCTCTCTGTTTGTCTGTTTGTAAGCAAAAACTTTAACCTTGCCCATAACTTTTGATTTAGTGGAGTTTTGACTTTCATATTTCATATGTGTATTCCTTGTGACAAGACCTTTCTTTGGGTACCACCAAATTTGACCTTTTGAACTTGACCTTTGAGTTTGACCCACTTTTACATGAAAATTTTAAAATTTTACTTTGGCCATATCTTTTGAACAGTAGACACCAGGACATTTATACTTCACATATGTAATGTTTGTTTAAAGACCTTTCACTGGATACCAACAACGTTGACCTTTTGACCTAGACCTTGTAGATTTCCGTACTTGTGAAAAAACTTTAACCTTGGCCATAACTTTTGAACGACAAGGGATAGAGCTTTCATACTTCATATATGTAATCCTTGTGAAAAGACCCTTCATTGGATACCAAGAACTTTGACCCATTATCTTGACCTTTGAGGTTGACCTAGTTTAAAAAAGCAAACCTTGACCATATCGTTTAAAGAGTTAGGGCTAGTGCTTTCATACTTTACATATTTAATCCTTATGACAAGACCTTTCATTTGATAACAATAACTTTGACCCTTTGACCTTGTCCTTGGAGTATAACCTACTTTTTAAGAAATTGTACATTGACCATAACTTCTGAACGGTCAGGGCTAGGGCTTTCATGCTCTACATAAGTCCTTTATGTGGCAAAACCTTTCATTTGATACTAATTACATTGACCTTTTGACCTTGACCTTGGAGATTTTTTTACTTATTAAAAAACTTTAACAATAGCTTACTTTCAAATTTCACAATTGTTTTCCAGTGAGAATACCCTACTTTTGGTACCAATTAATTAAATTTGCATTTAAGAAAAGCTTAATCTTTGCTATGTTGCCATACGGGGGCATCAGTGTTTTACAAACACATCTTGTTTAAGAATGCTTATTTATAAAGAAAAAAAAATTCTACTGAAATAGGCGGAAGGAAAAAAGACTACTAGTAAGTATACATACGTCGGTAAAGAAAAAAAGAACTAGTATTGACATTCAGGTTATGCATGCATTGGCGAATCCAGGAATTTTGAAAAGGGGGGTTGGGTGAGGTGCGGTGGGGTTGGGGTCGGAGTAAGTGCCACAGTCACACCAAAAATGATTTATTAAGTAAATCTTATTTAGATTTTGGTCACAAAAAGGAGGGGGTCTTGGTCCCCTCTTAATCCACTAGTGGAGTTATATGCAAATTGAGAAATTTAAATATGAATAGCTGAAACATAAGAAAACATTTCTTGCAAAGGAATGTAATAGGATGTTTAATTATTCCCTTTAATTGCAACTTTTCAGACCTGAGCTGAAAAACAAACTCTAATTTTTTTACGGGGTCATTCTATCTAAACATCTATTGTTATTTGCAAGTGCGAATAGGTGGAAAGGAGATTTTTAAAAAGTGGGAATAGGTAGAAGACACCCCCCCCCTCCAAAAAAATCACACTTTAACATCATTTAATGTAAAGATGATGCATTAATTTTACTACAGTACAAAGATTTACAACTCTATCTATCCAAGATTTTAATTGATAGGAAGCTATTCTATTTTGTATAAAATTTTAACCAGTTTTACCATCGAAGTGTTTAGAAAGGGGTGCTCTAATAGTAATCTTAAGATTTTTTTTTTACATTTTATTTTCTTACCAATTATCATTATTCACTAAGATACTAAATATCCCCCGCCCCCACTGTTTACCAGGTATAACCTTTTTACTGTAGAAATAGTCATTGAAACCCCCAGCACTTTCTGCCTGTTAAATTAAATGTAGTAAGTTTGTGTAAAAAATAGTACTGAAAGAAATTGGAAATGGAATTTAACCTCAATTGCCTTCTTTTTCGCTTGCCAAGTTCGTTTTTTTTTCCTTGCCCCTCAACCCCCCCCCCCTTTCGAGAGCAATGCTACGTCACTTCCATGTCAGCGGTTTTCGTAACGGACTTAAAGGCCGGTAGTGACCTAGAAAATTTTACACCCCGACGCCAATTAAGCATATATGGCAAGGAGGCATGGCTCACTCCTCTGCAGTTTAAATTTAGAATTGTTATCAGTCACACAAACATTACCACATGCTACAATCTACACGTGCGCTCTAGCAGACGATATTCTTTCCTTCAGTGTAAAAGAATCAATTTGTTTAGAAGGCTCAATTTACAAAATAATCCTGAATTAAAAAAAAA
>PRKT01000701.1:194216-262974 GCA_003671525.1 Saccostrea glomerata
ATGTTCACACTTTATTACTTGGTGTGTTTTCTCTCCTAATGCCACAACACTTGAGTCTTTGGCATTTTTTCGCCATCCATGACGAGCATCTGTCATGATGTTAATTCCATCATCATCGCTGCATCCTACTTCTCCCCAAAGCGCCATGTTAATACTGTCCTCATATTCCGATTCAATAAATGGATATATATTCTGTAGGCATTTGTCGCGATTACTTTGGTTAATTGTACCAATTTTAGCTCCCTTTGAAAATCTGACATAATGAACAGGCAACATTCCACTACAAGCAAATCCATGAATAACTCTTTCATTCACCAAATATTCATTATTTGGCAGGTATGGTGATGAAAACCACAAAATGCTATGATGTTTTTGAATTCTACAATTAAATCTTGCGGCAGCAACATGCCCCTTTTCGGTGATCTTTTTTAACGTAAGATCACCATTACAGAATTTGGAATGATTTTCTACCACTTTTACTAAACATCTTAGTGATGATTCTGCAGTAAGGAAAATTTTCTGGTTAGAATCCTTTTCCTGTACCTGAATGTATGTGTTCAAGTCCAAGGTTTCCATAGTCACATTTGCTTCTCCATCTTCTCTGTCATATTTCTCTAAGAATGTTTTCAAAATCTTTTCAAGGATCTCTGCATTATTTACAGGATGATTCAATCGTTTCACTAAAATATCTCTTGCTTTATGAAGAAGAGAAAGTATTTTCATTTTTTTTTGTTGGTCATCTCCAGGAATTGATATTTTAAATGAAGGTGGACGTTTCTTGGTTGTAGAATCCATATTGTATGATCAGAAATAATTCAGAAACTTTAGAGATAAAATATTGAATGCTAGCAATAAGCCCAAATGAATTGGTGATAGGGGAGTTACAAGTTGAAAAAATTCTATGATTTTTGTAGTTTACTATGAATGCCAATTCACTGAAAAACAGAGCAAATAAAGTTCAATGAATGTCAAAGAATTTTATATCAAATTTTTTTTAAAAACTCTAAATAAGTAACTTTTAATATTTGGAAAAGTTTGAAACCCCCTACTAAAGAAAATGGAACATCCTGCTGCTGAAAAAAGAGATTGCAATATGAACTCTGAACCCAAGTGTCATTTTATAGAGCTATGTTTGGTAGGAACAATTGGGGTAATGTAATTATACCTGGATAAAAAAAAGTGATATTTGTTCCCCCCATGAAATGATTTTTTGGGAAAACGGGAAAATTTTGGAAGAAAAAAAAATCATATTTCAAAATTTTTTAAACGACATTTGATTAAATGTTCTTAAATATTTAAATTCATTTACTAATTTATGGATTACTATTACAGAATACTTTCCTCTATGTCCCCCTCCCATATCATTGTTTGGAATCTGCACTGGCTAAAGCTGCTAAATTAATGGGCATTAAATCAGAGTAACTTGACATTTACCCGGGAAAACTTTAACAGTATCTGAAACATAAAAATGGCAAGCAAGCGGAAAGTTGTAATGGAATTGAGTGATGATCAGTTAGAAAATATAAGAGGTGTTTTCAATCACTTAGATTGGAATTTTGATTCAGCAGTAATTTCCGACAGTAAATCTTTAGTGAATGCTGAGACTCAAACTGATTCACAAGAACATGAGGACGAAACAAATGACAACAACGAGTTTGTAAATGAACCATTCAGAATTCAACAGGATCCTGATTGTTCACAATGTATATATTGTTTCTGTAGACCTTGTATTACTGATGAAATAAATAGACAGATGTGGTGGGACACTGACCCTCACCCAAAGCATAAAAGAAACAGAAATTTGCGTAAAGAAAAATATAAAAGGTTTTGGACTATGATGTATCATAGAGATATTTGGGATCACAAATAGAGCATTAGAGCAAAGAGCATTAGAGCAAGATCCAAGATTCAGAAATTTAGTGTGGCATCGCAGGGACATAATGCCAGATTGTGTCATAAAATGTGTGAGAGGCTGGTTTCCCAATCCTGATAACGTTCCATATGTAGGCCACCTGTGGGAGTAAATATTTTCTGAAGTTCAAGGTGATGATTTGGGGATGTTTTCCCGCACTTTTTCTACCAATGTGCTCTGCCTCTGACTGACTGTGAGGCACACATAGGGTATTGATATTACCATTTACAATAACTAAAAATAAAACAATATAATTTATTGAACCCATCATTATTTTTTTAAATATTGAAGTTTATAGTTTTTATATAAATTAAATAGTTATATGCCTAGCTTATAACTAATTAAATATTTATTCAGATGATCCTTTCTGTACCTTTCAAATACTAAACAGCAGGCCAGAGTGCAAAGAAACTGGCGAACAACATGTGTAATATTCAGGAGACATTATATCTCTAATAGTACTGAGTTTTCAGTTTTGACACAATGTAATGAAAACCTTGGAGTGATTTTTTTTGTTTTGGATCTCAGAGGGATGAGTTATTTCTGGACTATCACTGGGATGGTTACCTAAACAAGCTGAGTTTTCTCTCTCACTCAGACTGAACCGTGTGAACAGTATTTTTGATAGTTGGTTCATTTTTGCGCCATCACTACAAAGACAGCGAGTGAGTCAACATCCGGTGTAAACAATAACAAATAGAAATCACGCCCACAAACTGCCAATCTCTAGTTTGAAATACAAAATCAGCCCTGCTTCAATTTTTTGAAGCCAGAATTATAATCTAATAAATTTTTATAAATAAAAGAAATCTGATAAATAAATGCTCACTGATGATAGGAACTAGCATAACTAATTTGAACTTGTAATAAAATCATTGAATCTTGTTTTTTGCAAAATAAGTGCTGCAATCTGAATGTGACCAGAAAATTCATATCCTCCACCATTTTAAACGATTGGTTGCTTTTATACCCAATTGCTGGGCTTTAACATGACTAAATAAACTTGTATTTATTGAGGAGGGATTAAATATGTATATCGTATATCGTTTCTGAGAAAATATATGCATTTTAAATGATTTAATCGAAAATAATACTTTCCGTTTTCCGTTCCGTTCCGCTTTCCGTTCCGTTTTCCGTTCCGCGTTTTAGCAACACCCGTTGTCAGTGACAGTCAGGAAATTCCACAAAGATTTAACGAATATGGCGACAGATGTTTCGCAACCATGTACACAAAATCCAAACAAATTATTTTCATCAAACAACCCTCTTACCAATATATATGATGTGTTCACCTACATAATTATGATCAGTAAACATCCACATTGTGCACAGTGTAGGGGTCGCTGGCATCTGTTTTCCCGCAATCTGGGAGGTGGCTTGTTGTTTGCATTAGCGTAACATGTTCGACCCGGGATATTACGACCCCCATGTTTTGCTAGAGTGTTTAAGATGATGTCTATTGAAAGAAAGACTAAATGAATGAATGAAATAATTAATTAATTGATTTATAAATTAAAGAAGAGATTAATTTAAGAATTGGTGACTTCCAAGTTAATATTATTACACACACAAAAATTAAATACCTTCTTTTTTTATACAAAGGATAGGCATTTCTAGGATGGGTATATCGGTGTTTTATTAAAACATCAAAACGCTCAAATCAAAACTTTAAGTTCATGTAAAGTTGAGTTAAGTTATCATTTGTAGATTCTTTCATTTTTTTCTTTTAATTCTTTTGTAAATAAAACTCTGAAGGGTTATTAGGAGCCCACATAAACCCCAGGCTTAGAATAAACATGATTTTAGACTTTGCTATTTTCATTTTGCGCGATCTTTCAGAAAACAGAATTCGAACAAAACAAAGCTTTATTTAAAACACAAGTATCCTGACCCAGAGCTTCATGAAAATATTTTGAATACTTTAATCAATTTCTCAATATATTTTTGTCTTTTATTTGATTAATTTGCTCTGAAGGCACTGATTCTTTAAAACTCAGCTTAAACACTTTTTTTTCAATATATACATCCTTTATGTCTGTATTACATTAACCACACAAATATTGGACTTCGCTGGTGGTGCTTATATTCTTCTTCTTTTTCATTGAGAACGTTATCGTTATTCCTAATTATTAAAGAACCATCAGATGTCCGTACACAATACTACTAGGATTCCGAATAGATGTCAATTGATCGAGCGGAAATTATTGAATAACTTGAAAATATATTTATTTACATACATGAAAGTTTTTTTTTTCACTCAAAATTGATACATCAAAAGTGTAAAGCACAATGTATACAGTGACGTAGCAGCGTTTTATTTTTAAGTGGGGTGGGGAGAAAAAAATTTCAACCTACCTGAAAAAAAACTATACAAGCCTAGAAAAAAGGAAATTGCCCAATATCGAAAATCCTATTTCGTAAAGGGATGGGTACTCTTACAAAAAATAGGGTAACTCTTACAAAAAGTGGAGGGGGGGGCGTCAATAAACATTTCCTATAGTTATTAAAGTTACTTTTAAAAAGGAAGCAGCCCTGCTACGTGCCTGATATAGATATAGACAAGCACAACGGTACAATTTAGAGAAACCAGACACTGCTTTGATTCTTCTACGTTAGAGTTTATAACAAGACAATTCCAACTGATATATCGATTTATTTGTAACGAATGCACTGTAATTAGAAATTGAATATTTAGCCTATTTGCGAATTTTTCAAACACTACGGCTTGATTAATACATGCTTATTTTTAGCTCTACTGGTAAGAGACCAGAAGAGCTTATGCGAAAGTAATGCGTCCGGCGTCCGTCCGTCTGTCCGTCTGTAAACATTTTTTTTTCAAAATGCTACTCCTCCTACAGTTTTAGTCTGATTTCAATATAACTTGGCACACAAGTAGACTACACTAAGATACACAATTCTTTGTATCGGTTTTAGATTTTGATGCACATTTTTGCCTTGGTTACTAAAGATAGAAATTTCTGTAAAATACTTTCAAAATGTTACCCCAAATACATATTTAGTCTGATTATAATATACTCAAGGACTTTAAAAACGCCTATATGAAAATGTATAATAAAACAAATTCACAATTTTGATTATCTAATATTTTGCCTATGTATTGTGTTTTAAACATTTTGGCATGTATCCATATCATCGAAAAACGAAATCACTCATCTGGCACTGTAGCTCTCCGGTCTATCAATATTATATTTTTTCGAAGAGCTACAGATCTGCAGCTAGCATAATTCCTGACTTGTCCATGTAGTTTAAGCATTTTGGATATATGTTTCCAAAACGAGATTTGGGAAAATGTTTTTTTTTCTTTCTTTTTTTTTCAAAATTGTTCTCCAGTACTTTGTGGTCCGCGAGTGTTTTCAGACACTGATAACCCAAGGAGGTGAAACCTTTTCAGGTTTAATAAACTTGATGTGTTAATGTGCGTTTTGCGCGCATACGCATACACTTGCAGATGCGTGAAATGACTGATATACTTGATATAGCCATCATTTTTATTTTTTGATGAATTGCTTCGAAACCTATTATAAATATAAAGATATATCAATAGTGGAGAAATTTCAGATTTTTTAAATAAAATATCAAAATTCAATATAGCAAATCAGTTTGAGTTTTTGAAAGTTAGATATTTGAACTAATATACTAACATTCCAAAACTCTAAATCGTTTTAGAAATTTGAATTGTTAAGTGTTACACGGACCATTAGAAAACTTAAGTATTGATCAAAATTTCAGAAACAACAGTTGATCAAGACCCGAGTGACTGGTATTTTTGTTCATTCATCGACAGGTGAGACAAAAAAACAGAAACTTCAAATCACATGTATTTGTATTTTCTGACTGATGATAAAAACTTAATTGACGCGTCTTTCCAAAATAATCTGAAAAAAAAAACTTTGTTCCAAGCTTGTCAGAATTATCCAAGAAGATGGCATTACTGTAAGTAGTCCGAAATATCCAGGTTTTATTACGACTGTGATTTCCTGACACCACGGCAGGTAAAATATCAAAATCAAGAAAAAGCCCGAAAAATGTAAGATATTTTGGACTGAACTGCAAGGAAAGCTATATGCTTAAAATTGTGGCTTTCTATGACCGTAGATTTTCTTCTTTGTACATTTTGTATAGGTTAGGCAATAAATTAAAAATAGAAACCAGAAGCCGATTTAGAGCGGTTTGTTTGTCTCTGAAGTAGGGAATGTGTATGGTATGGTGTCCGGATAGGGCCATTTGCGTTAGCGCGACATTGCGTTCTCATAGACGCGCCGTCGCGCTAACACTGAACACGCCGTCGCGCTAACGCAACTTTGCACAACGCTCCGTCGCGCTAAACACAACACGCGTCGCGCTAAGGCCATTCCAAGTTTTTTCTATGTTTAGCGTCCGCGTGCGCATTGGTGTTCCACACCCCATATGAAAAACACACAACAACAGGAGTCCTGAAACTGATAAATTTAGTTGAAATTTTTGAATTTTGTAAATTTCTCCAAATAATTCTGAACAGTAAGATATATTGGGTGTATTGTAAGCATTTAATCCTTTGTTTTTGCATAATAATAGATATTTCTTCTATAAAATCATTTTAGTTAGATCAAATCATTTGAAGAACGTCATTTTTATTACTTTTGAGCTTGTGTTTTATGTTTTGGCTTGTGTGTTTTTTGTGAATAGGTAGGTAGGTTTTTGAAAGATGAGTGGACGCTAAACAGAGAAAAAACTTGGAATGGCCTAACGCAACTTTGCAGAAAGCACCGTCGCGCAAACGCGACGGCGTGTTGTGCAAAGTTGTGTTAGTGCGAAGGCGATAAATCTCAGATACCTCATACATCTCAGGTGAGATAAATCTCAGATATCTCATACATCTCAGGTGAGATAAATCTCAGATACCTCATACATCTCAGTTGAGATAAATCTCAGATACCTCATACAGGTGAGATAAATCACAAATATCTCATACAGGTGAGATAAATCTCAGAAAGGTCATGGAAAAGTCAGGAGATGACCCCGAGTGGGGTTTCTTCAGATCCTTTTATAGCTATCTATGTGAGCGGATCAAAGGATCTGATTTAAATCAGATTGAAAGCTCTCATGAATAAAAGTTGGCTAAATGTACGTTATACTTATTAAATACGTTGATATAATATTTATGTCATTTTTTGCCTGAAAATAAAATATTTTGATCAATATCTCAAAATTGACATCACTGAAACCAACTTTTTCTTATTATTTAGTTTTGTAATACCCTAAAATAAATTACTTTTAGTGCAAAAAGGTCACACAATAATTTACATGTATTTATGTGCATTAAATTGCAAGATTTGTTATGCCCCCGTAAACGAAGTTACGGGGGTTTATAGTTTTTGTGGTTTCTGTCTGTCTGTCTGTCTGTCTGTTTGTTTGTCCGCAAAAAATTTAAACTTGCCCATACATTTTGATATTGGGTTAGAGCTAGTGCTTTCATACCTTAAATATTCAATCCTTGAGAACTTTGAACTAGCGCTTCATAAAAAATATGCCTACGTGCAATTCTATGTGATACACACACCAATAATTCACACTTAACTGAAAAACATTCCTTATTTTACATATAACATGTTTGGAAGCAACTAAAATATACTCAAAATTTGAATTTCTCACTGTCCTATATCGATTCATTTTTACTAGCGTCGCTGCAGCCTCATTGTGACGTCCCGTTAACGCACGTTTCTCCGTGTATATTTCTACGCGTGAGTATACACAAAAATGACTTTCAAATCAATTTCACAGTTGGCTTAGTAGAAAAACACAGCGAATGTAAATATTGGCTAATAAATGATCATCTAATCAAAATACCGCATGGATAGAAAAAGATATAGAAGCATAACCCTCTCTATACTGAAAAACATGAACATCAAATATACCTATATCTTTTTTTTAATATTAAAATCTCTAGAAATGAGAAATGAACTTGCGGACACCACAGTAAAGTGTATTCCCTTGTGTCAGATTATAGAGGTTCCCCTGTAATAAATGAAAAATCATCATAATTGTCCATCCTGGCATCTTCAATTATCAGAGTTTATAAATAAAACAAAATATTTCTAAGTTCAAATTTATTACAACACATATAAAGTACATCTTTGTACATCTTTGACAATGGTTTTTTGATGAGTGAGCATTTTCAATGTTATAATCAACTACATGCATTATTTATATTATACTGAATGTTTTATACAAAAACATATAACAGTGAATCGTGCACGCATAAATTCTGGGCAGTCGCTTTTTTTGGGAATATCACCCGTCGTCAAGCACTGTTGACTGTCCTGCGCTAAAGGGCGTGGCTTCATTATTCAGCGGATAATAGTGTTTTAAACAAATGTTTATCGACCAATCAGATTCAACTTATATACATAAAAGTATAATTTAATAATATGATAATAATGCTTTAAAGAAATGTTCAATCCTCCTTCTGTTACCGAAAAAATAGATGTTAACAAGCCTGCCACTTGGTGACCCTAACCCTAACCATTATTTAAAGGAAGATTGATTAATTGATTGATTGATTAATTGATTGATTGTATTTTGTTTAACGTTCATCTCGGGAATTTTTCACTCATATGGAGACGCCACCACTTGCCGGTGGAGAGCTGCAAATTTTTTCCTATACTCGGCACTCAGGGCCATTGAGCAGGGCTGGATCTTTTTCGTGCCAGCACATACTGCAACACAGGACCTCGGTTTATACGGTCTCATCTGAAGGACTGGTCTCTATGTCCCACAGTGGGATTCGAACCCGCGACGCAATTTAAAGGAAGAACACCGAGATAAAAATAATTTTAAAATCCTTTGATGAGTGATCTGTCGTCTGCAAAAAAAGAATTAAAATAATGTTTCACAGAAATAAAAATATATTTTTTTATTTTAAACATCTATTCAAATCATTTGATTTTTTTTTACTTAAATTCAGAAAAATGTTATTAAGATTTAATGGTGTTGAACTAGTGCTGTCTGATCATCATGGTGGTACCCATTACTTCTGCCTCATTCTTTACTATGGGATTCCATGGCCACTCCCAGTACCCCGGGGACCAGGGACCGTTCAGGAAGGCGTAGTGACAGGCGTTAAACCACCAGCCTCCTTCGTTGTACCCAGCACAGTCAGTACCACCCCACCTGTCATTGTCCCTGTCTCGGGTGGAGAAGAACATCCCAGACAGATCGTACCAACTATCACCTGTGTCGTACATACTGTCTCCTGTAAAATTAAACAAAAGGAATCACAGACACAATGGATTTATATCTTCAGTATCATTGTAAAATATAAAACTGAGGTAGTTCTAAGATAGACGGCTTTAGGTGCTGGAAAGAGCGATAATATTTATATAATTCAGTCCCAGAATCCCCAGTGACTATCAAACTGACACCTAAAGAATTAGAAAAAATATATAAAAGAGATGATAATTATATTGCTTTCTAATTTATATCTTATTAATCTTAATACTGTAGTCTGAGATACACAGTTTTAAGTTGAGTTCACATTAATCTTAATACTGAAGTCTGAGATACACAGTTTTAAGTTGAGTTCACATTAATCTTAATACTGAAGTCTGAGATACACAGTTTTAAGTTAAGTTCACATTAATCTTAATACAGAAGTCTGAGATACACAGTTTTAAGTTGAGTTCACATTAATTTTAATACTGAAGTCTGAAATACACAGTTTTAAGTTGAGTTCACATTAATCTTAATACTGAAGGCTTAGATACACAGTTTTAAGTTGAGTTCACATTAATCTTAACACTGAAGTCTGAGATACACAGTTTTAAGTTGAGTTCACATTAATCTTAATACTGAAGTCTGAGATACACAGTTTTAAGTTGAGTTCACATTAATCTTAACACTGAAGTCTGAGATACACAGTTTTAAGTTGAGTTCACATTAATCTTAATACTGAAGTCTGAGATACACAGTTTTAAGCTGAGTTCACATTAATCTTAATACTGAAGTCTGAGATACACGGTTTTAAGTTGAGTTCATATTTATCATAATACTGATATCTGAGATACACAGTAATAAGTTGAGTTCACATTAATCTTAATACTGAAATCTGAGACACAATTTTAAGTTTAGTTCACATTAATCTTAAAACTGAAGTCTGAGATACACAGTTTTAAGCTTAGTTTTCTGTAAAGAGATCGATGAAACATAAATCAACATAACACGGCTAAATTTACTAGCATCCTTTCTGTGGAACCAATAAACCCAATACGTATTCATAATACCAATAAACCACTGACCTGTTACAGGGTACCAACAAACCACAGACGTGTTACTGGGTACTAACAAACTACAAAGGTGTTCCAGGGTACCAATAAACCCCACACGTGTTACAGGGTACCAATAAACCCCAGACAGGTTACAGGGTACCAATAAACCCCACACGTGTTACAGGGTACCAATAAACCCCACGCGTGTTACAGGGTACCAATAAACTACAGACGTGTTCCAGAGTACCAATAAACCCCAGACGTGTTACAGGGTACCAATAAACCCCAGACATGTTACAGGGTACCGATAAACCCCAGACGTGTGACAGGGTACCAATAAACACCAGACGTGTTCCAGGGTACTAACAAACTACAAACGTGTTACAGGGTAACAATAAACCCAGACGTGTTACAGGGTACTAACAAACTACAAACGTGTTACAGGGTACCAATAAAAACCAGACATGTTACAGGGTACCAAAAAACCCCAGACGTGTTACAGGGTACCAATAAACTACAGACCTGTTAAAGAGAACCAATAAACTCCAAACGTGTTACAGGGTACCAATGAACCCCAGACGTGTTACAGGGTACCAATAAACCCCAGACAGGTTACAGGATACCAATAAACCCCAGACGTGTGACAGGGTACCAATAAACACCAGACGTGTTACAGGGTACAAATAAACCCCAGACGTATTACAGGGTACCAATAAACTACAGACGTGTTACAGGGTACCAGTAAACCACAGACGTGTTACAGGGTATCAATAAACCCCAGACGTCTTACAGGGTACCAATAAACCCCACACGTGTTACAGGGAACCAATAAACAACAGACGTGTTACAGGGTACCAACAAACAACAGACGTGTTACAGGGTACCAATAAACCACAGACGTGTTACAGGGTACCAATAAACCCCAGACGTCTTACAGGGTACCAATAAACCCCAGACGTGTTACAGGGAACCAATAAACAACAGACGTGTAACAGGGTACCAATAAACCCCAGACGTGTTACAGGAAACCAATAAACCCCGGACGTGTTACAGGAAACCAATAAACAACAGACGTGTTACAGGGTACCAATAAACCCCAGACGTCTAACAGGGTACCAATAAACCCCAGACGTGTTACAGGGTACCAATAAACAACAGTCGTGTAACAGGGTACCAATAAACCCCAGACGTGTTACAGGAAACCAATAAACCCCGGACGTGTTACAGGAAACCAATAAACAACAGACGTGTTACAGGGTACCAATAAATAACAGACGTGTTACAGGGTACCAATAAACCCCAGACGTGTTACAGGGTACCGATAAACCACAGACGTGTTACAGGGTACCAATAAACCACAGACGTGTTACAGGGTACCAATAAACCCTAGACTTGTTACAGGGTACCAATAAACCCCAGACGTGTTACAGGGTACCAATATACCCCAGACGTGTTACAGGGTACCAATAAACCCCAGAAGTGTGACAGGGTACCAATAAATCCAGACGTGTTACAGGGTACCAATAAACCACAGACGTGTAACAGGGTTCCAAGAAACCCCAGACATGTTACAGGGTATCAATAAACCCCAGACGTCTTACAGGGTACCAATAAACCCCACACGTGTTACAGGGAACCAATAAACAACAGACGTGTTACAGGGTACAAATAAACTACAGACGTGTTACAGGGTACCAATAAACCCCAGACGTATTACAGGATACCCATAAACCCCAGACGTGTAACAGGGTACCAATAAACCCAAGACGTGTTATAGGGTACCAATAAACCCCAGACGTGTTACAGGGTACCAATAAACACCACACGTGTTACGGGGTACCAATAAACCCCACACGTGTTACACCTTTAAAGCATGGTATTTTTTTAGGGGGGAGGTGGTCACTGGAAGTATCAGAAAACTTGAATGAAATATTCGCATATGTCAGAGACCGTGATTTTAAAAATGTATGAAATGCAATACGTAGTAACTCATTCATAATTATAACCAGATGTGGTGTACCTGTGAATATCTTAAAATATGAGATTTTCATTAAATAAAGCATCATTAGGTATTGTAAAGGTGAAACGTAAATTTTGAGATGTTTTGAATGTGGATTATTAAACTTCTTTAATTTGAATAAATATCCGATTATTTTTTTATCCTCATTAAGATTAGTGACGCTTTGTAAACTTCTTATTTCGTAGTATTTAAAATGATAATTATTGAAGATCAGACTAGATTTTCATTTAATAGAGAAAAGGTATAGTAAATATGAAACGCGTTGCGGTGCTTTGAATTTGGCTTTTATTTTTTATTTGAATGTTTCCGAACAAATAATTTTCTTTTAAAATCAAATTTTTGTGTATATGTGGACATGATAGATCATTTAAACTCTGCATACTTCTTTCTCCGTAGTAGCTAATATGTGAAGTATTAAAACTTATCAGGAAATCCAATCTGAAGAACAATGATTGAGGGAATGTAATTACTGGATTTGTTTGCTTGAAATAATGACACAATTTTCCTTGTACATAAAATATATCATTTGAAAATCTATCTACTTGAAAATCATAACAAATTCAATGTCTGCTGAATACGTGAAATGATATTCTGAAGTATCAAAATTTTAAGTAGCATAAAATCAAAAACGTATGCAGAATATCAGAAAAAAATTATCTTTCTCTTTTTTCAATGACTCTATAATACTTCAATACAGAAAGGTATTTTTATGATAATATCCGTACTAATAATACTTCAATACAGAAAGGTATTTTTATGATAATATCCGTACTAATGATACTTCAATACAGAAAGGTATTTTTATGATAATATCCGTTTTATGATAATATCCGTACTTTGAACATAATTTTGAGAATTTAACGTGGATACACTTACCTAGCGTTCCCGTGGCAGGGCCTGCAAGAAAGAGCTGATATTTTCCTGCTTCGTCTGAGACAGAGAATTCACCGTACGTTTCATACAGCGTTGTACCATTCTGGACAGTGATGGACACATACAGGGATGAGTTCTTTCCCTTTGTCAATAGATGGATAACGTCATTTCCTGAAGATATATTTGAAATCATCTGAAAAGTTCATCAAGTACAATCAATTCTTTTGAAAATATGAATCTACCGTTATGAAAAAACAAATTATTTTCCAGATATAGCTGTAGACAATACTGCTAAATTAGGTCTCATAAGAATATGCCGCTAAATGATATTCTTCTTTTTTATTTTTTTAATTATTTGAGATATCAATTAAACACGATATCTCAATATCGTAGAACATACATTACCTAGTCTTAAATTTAGATCTTTATTACTTTTTTTAATTTTTCACCTGCCACAAGAATATTTTATCTTCAAACTTTGAAGAAATAAAAAGTTCTTATTTGAAAGCGATTTACACTTACCAACCCAGAAATTTCGTTCAGGTGAACCAAAACCATTCTTATAATCCGCCCAGTTCCTGTGAAAGTTCATGGATCCGTCTACGCGTTTCTGAATGACCTTAGAAAATGAACATGCAGAACAATTCAATTTATTGCTTCAAACATTCATAGGATCCATATGTTATGATAAAAACCACAATACAGTCCTACAATTTTTAAAACCACCAAACAAGGTGTGTTATATTCAGTACTTTTAATTCAAAAGTAAACGACCTACCGTCCATCCACCACCCATTGTGACCATATCACAGTACACACGGACCGGTACTGTCAGTGTACCGTTGGGGTAGATATCATACACCCCTGTGACATTTTCTCCGTTTTCTAGAAGTTCCTTACAATCTTGGGGCATGTCAGAAAAATCTGGAAAAAAGATAATACCAGAAATACAGAAACCTTCCATGTATATGTACAAGAAGTGAGAGGAAATAAAATGTATATGTACAAGAAGTGAGAGGATATATAATGTATATGTACAAGAAGTGAGAGGATATATAATGTATATGTACAAGAAGTGAGAGGATATATAATGCTTGCATGATATATGAATGTTAATTGTTGAAGCTAAAATGTAAACTACATGTGCAATATTATATAAATATTGCATGTAGTTGAGTGTAACATTGAAAATTTTCACCCCAAGAAAACCATTGTCAACCGAGGCGCAGCCGAGCTTGACAATGGTTTTCGAGAGGTGAAAATTTTCAATGTTACACTCAACTACATGCAATATTTATTATATTATACTGAATGTTTTATACATAGAGAATATTACATACTAAAATCCATATCATATGTCATATCAGCCCGAGTGGCCCCATATCAGCCCGAGGGCCGAAGGACCGACTGCTGATATGAGGCCCGAGGGCTGATGCGACATATGATATGGATTTTAGTATGTAGTATTCTATTTATCATATATTTAAAATACTTAATGTGCGAGTTCATGTATTGTCATTGAAGAATGTTTCGTGCTTGTTTATGACATTTTTCTTTAAAATCTAAAAGAGCCAATTTTCGGTAACTGGAAAAGAAAAATAAGACCACATATGTCATTAAAGAAATATTTTACATGAATATTTAAGTAAAATCAAGTTAATTAACGTTTGAACTTAATACAAGCGATACTTCCGGTTTGATATGGATTTTCGGCCCGTCGGTCCGATACGTGATATGGATTTTCGGACCGGGCCGTGATATGGGGTATTGTGACGTCACCCGTATCACACCGTGCAGAATCGGTGTATTTACTACTAAGTATATGATAAAAATACATATTACAGTGAACCGTGCGCGCATAAATTCCGCGCAGTCGCTATTTTTTGGAATACCACCCGTCGTCAAGCAATGTTGACTGTTGCTACGCAGGAGGGCGTGGCTTCATTATTCAGCGGGTAGTAGTGTTTTTTATCAAATATTTCTCGACGAATCAGATTCAAGTAATTTACATGAAAGTATAAAATCAATTATGTTGAAAATACAATTGTTTGTACTACATAAAAAGAAGTGTAAAAAAATCGTGTCTCTTCGACAGGGATAAAAAAAAACATAAAAAAGCAAACAGAAATATAAAAAATAACATATATACATACCGTTATCCGAGTAGTATCTCCAACCGACCTCGTTAGTAATCCCAGACGTTAGTCTTTTCCTGTGGGTACGGCATTTCTTTATTAGATAGTTGAAACCCAAGAAGGCACACTCCTCTCGACACATCGTGGCGCACTCGGCCAAAGAATGAGCATTGTAATCGCCTAGAACTTCAGAATTTGATGTCTTATCATTAAATTCCAGTGATTAGTCGTTTGAGTGAGGCAAATCTCAAACTCAAAGTGAAGAAATGTAACTTTTTCTGCAAAGAGTTTTCTTTTCTTGGACACATTGTATCCGCAGATGGAATCAAAACAGACCCAGCGAAATCCAAAGCAGTGGATGACTGGAAGCGGCCTGAAAATAAATCAGAATTACGCAGTTTTCTAGGATTAGTGTCATATTACAGGAAATTCATAAAAGACTTTGCCAAGATCGCAAAATTTCTACATGCGTTAACTAGTAAACATGGGAAATGGGATTGGACTTCAGAGTGTGATCTAGCGTTTCAAGTTGGTGACAGCCCCCATATTAGGATATCCTGATGTTAATGGTGGATCGTTTATTTTAGACACGGATGCGAGCAATGATTCCATTTGAGCTGTATTGTCACAGATACAGAATGGAAAAGAAACAGTTATTGCTTATGCCAGCAGAACCCTGAGCAGTGCAGAAAGGAATTACTGTGTAACCCGGAAAGAGATGTTGGCTCTTGTGTATTTTGTGAAACATTTTAAGCAGTATTTACTGGGACGCGAATTTCTACTCAGGACAGATCATGGATCTTTAGTTTGGTTACATAAATTCAAAGAACCGGACGGTCAAATAGCAAGATGGATTCAACAGCTAGGACCCTACAATTTCCGGATAGAACATAGACCCGGGAAACGCCACGGAAATGCAGATGCTCTCTCTCGAATAAATAACAGTGAACCTGTACATTGCAAGCAGTGTAAATTAGACGTAACCAATGATGATGAACTGAAATGGGAAATGTTTCAAAGCAGTGACGAATTACGAAAACTGTGTGTTACTTCATGTGATTCCAAGGAAAATATTGGTGATGATATTGTGAAACTTATCTATCCCGATAGTGAGAATTTAGTGAGTTGTGTATCGACAGACGAAAGTGGTAATCGGCGAAAAGATAAGCAAAAGAGAAGCGCTAATAGACCCCCACGAGCTAAACAGAGGAAGCAGCCACGAATTGAGATGACAAATGAAACTATACGAAAACATCAAATGAATGACGAAGGGATATCAGAAATACTAAGACTTAAAGAAAACAATTTAAGCAAGCCGGCCGTTAACTCAGTTTCACACAAAAACTTTGAGTTTAAATTCTGGTTCTCACGATGGGAATTACTACAAGTGAAAAATGGAGTTCTGTGCTACCGATGGATTGAAAATAATTGTGAAAAACTTAAAATATGTACTCCGAAATCATTACGTGATGTAGTGTTGTGGCACATTCATGATTCGGAAACATCCGGACATTTGGGTATAAGACGAACTATGCAAAACTAACGGCAAATCGCTATTACTGGCCACACATGAGACGATATGTACAGGATTATGTTAGTTCGTGTGAAATATGCGAAGAAAGGAAAAATCCTAGCCGTAAGAAAAGAGCCTTCATGAAAAGATACCTGACTGGAGAAAAGTTTGAGCGAATAGCAATTGATATAACTGGGCCATTTCCTAAATCAGCAAATGGGAATCTCTACATATTGGTTGTTGCTGATTACTTTACGAAATTCATGGAGATATACCCACTACAAAACATAGAAGCTGAGACCATTGCAGAAGTAATATTCAAAGGATGGATCAAAAGATACGGTTGTCCAAGAGAAATTCACACCGATCAGGGGAGCCAATTTGAAAGTCGTTTATTCCGCGAAATGTGCAAGGTGATGCAGATTAATAAAACCAGAACAACAGCTTACCACCCGCAATCTGACGGAATGGTGGAACGTTTGAACCGAACTATCAAGGACATGTTATCTAAATACTTAACGATACATCAAACTGACTGGGACAGATACGTGGATGGCCTAGTACTTGCTTACAATACCACCCCCCATGAAACAACTGGAATCACACCTTACAGGATGGTATTCGGGAATGAGGCTTCTATACCTTTGGATATAATGACGGAAATGAATGATAAAGCAGATGAATTACAAAGTACTAATGAATCAGCCTATGTGAGAAAACTAGAAGAAGAATTAGCTATTACCGGTAAAATAGCGCGGGAAGTTACTGGACACTTCTCTCAACGTCAGAAACGATTTTATGACAGGTAGGTGCAAGAAATTACATATGACATCGGTGACTTAGTCCGCCGTAACCAACCAAAAATAATTACCGGAACTAAAGCCAAACTTTCCAGAACATGGACAGGTCCTTGGACCATTGTGAAGAGACTTAGTGATGTCTTGTATCAAATAAGAAATACCAAATCATCAAAATTAATAGTGGTTCACGCAGACAATTTGAAGCCCTACAAAACAAACCAAATTTCGGATTCTGCAGATGTAAATTTACAACGACCACACGATAATGACGACACCACGGGAGGTCGAGAGGAATTCTGCTGCGACGGCGAGACAAGATCAACAGCCGGCGAAACAACTGAACTGGTTCAAGATCAAACAGCTTCCTATGACCAATCAAAAAGTAGAGTTAGCAGAAAAATTAGAATTGACAGCACTCCAACACCCGTTACTAAGACAACGCGTATGGGACGTCTTATAAGAAGACCTAAAAAATACTTGGATTTCATTCATAATTAACCAAACAACAAAAATGTAATTCGATGGACTATCTATGTGAATATTGCGGTATTAAAATCTTACGGAAAAGTAATCTAAAAAGACACATCCGGGAAATACATTGTGAAAACGCCAAATTTGTTACCTGTTCCTTTTGCCAAAGACTTTTTATAAGAAAGCAGAATCTTCAAGGACACCTTACGCGAGTGCATAAACTTTCCCTTGAAAGAGCTAAAAGTGAAATCCTAAATTGCAAAGTAAAGGCCATGCCCAGAAAAGAAAAAGAAGAATCGAAACCTGTATTTGTGAACATGGCTGCCTACTATGAAGACATTTCGTCAGACGAAGAAGATTGCTGCGGTGCCCAGAATGACAACAAGTACATTGTTGAAGTGGAAGACATCAGCGATGATGAATTCAACATGAACCAAGAAATTCCGGAAGATG
The DNA here is from genome assembly GCA_003671525.1 of Saccostrea glomerata. Taxonomy (NCBI): domain Eukaryota; kingdom Metazoa; phylum Mollusca; class Bivalvia; order Ostreida; family Ostreidae; genus Saccostrea; species Saccostrea glomerata. Next base: position 212,658 of record PRKT01000701.1, read on the forward strand.
ACAGTCCTGAGTTCCATTTTGTTGAAGACATCGTGGACGAAATATTTGACAATCACCCGGAACTGATTCAACACCAAGTCATGGACGCCGCAAGTTTAATTACTTGCGAAGATGACATTTCCGAGATTGGGGCAAACGAAGAAAAATCGGATGATTTTACCGAGACTACCAGCAACGGTTCCCAGACTCCGGTAAACTGTGAAACGAGAACTATTTGTCTATGCTTGACTACCACAGTCAAAACGTATCCAGACGGTAGAAGAGAAGAGTCCAGAAACACATCCATTAGTCATTCCGAATGTTAATGTTACCGAAATTGCTATGGACATTTTAAACGAAATACCTCGACATTTCGCAGCTCCAGCCATCCACATAATCAAAGACAATTAATAATTTCGGTAAATTATGGAACTATAAAATGTAAAAATCAGGAATTTACTTGTGAAATATTTTGAATAATGTGTGTAAATTTAATTTCCATGTTTAATTGTTCTATGTACAATGTACTACAAGTTTTTGTGACTTTTATAATTTTTCTCTTGTGCATTTGTTGTGTGTGAAATGTTTTTTTTATTCACAATTGCCAACATTACTATATGCTACTGTAAAATTTAAATGCATGTATATATTTTTATGCGTTTGCGTATTGTTTTATTGATCAGTTTAATACAATTAATATGTTCTATGTAGATTAGGCATTTTTGTTTACTTACTACATGCATTTTTATTTGAGCGGAGTCAAATCTCAAGGTGGGGGAAGTTGTAGCGGTTTTAAATATGTTATCTTAGTTATTTCATATAAATTGATGTCAGTTATTTTCACACGTTGTATATCTTTATCTTTATCTCTAACAGCTTAATGTGTATCTTAATTACCCCACATGTTTGTGTTATGTACCGCCTGCTGATTGCCATATTAATTTATGTAATTGATACATTGACTCCTAATCTTAGGGATCCAAAATATGAGCTCCTTATTGTAAGGAGCGGATCTATAGTATAAATACCGCGCTGAAACTGCATTAGACATACATTCATATATTCGAACTCATTATAAGCATTGCCATTTTTGGATTATTAACTTCGCTCATGTTGCTATATTCTTGGACATTATTTGGATTTATTACTTGGATTTATTTTGTGTTTGATATTTGTGATTGGGTATATATTTGTGAGATGTGTGAATAAACTGTAGAATAGATGAACTTGAGTCTAATTTCAAGATATGAGGAGAGTTAAAGCTACCAAAATAGAGAAATTAAAGACTGAGGACAAAATGTAAATACGGCCGCTCGGTCGGCGCTACACAGAAAATTATAACAAAGTGAAAGAACTCAGTTCTTTTGGAAAAAAAAACCTTTCCATCTCTTACATAGAATGTACTCATTACTTTTCAATCAAAAAATGCAATTTAAAGTAGTTTTATACTCGCACTACGTCATTTACGAATAGTAAAACCGGAACCGCGCGTCCTTTTTCCGAGATGAGAGTTTTAAACTATATTGGTTTGACTTTAACTAGCGTTTTAAATATCCGGTAACGATTTTGCTCGAAGTCGGTTGCGTCAACAAACACATATTAGAGAGGTTTAGCAAACCAACGTGTACGCGTACGTGTACGTGTAGCACCAGAAGTCTGTGCATTACGTCATCACTTTTGCTTATGACGAATTTCTACACGTATCCTTTTACGCAGGTTACGTGTAGATTGCCAAGTACACGTAAGTCCAAACTTGTAGCTTATAATTCTTAAACTACTGCTTATTTTTCAAAATGTGTGCGTTTTTCTAAAACCTGAATATTTAATGCAAATAACTGATAAAAGAATTGTACGTGAGTAATTGAAAATTATAATTTATAGGGTGTAAAAATCACAACACCTTGATTTTCGAAACAGGCTTTGACCGAATGAAAATGTAAGAAATCTGTACAATCTTTTTCTCATAAGTTCATGCATATATTTATGTAAAATGGTAATAAAGATGGTGATTTACGTATTAAAATCAATGCCTTTTGGATGATTTTAAATTGTTAACCACTATTACATTTAAGAAACGTACACGTACAAGTACAGGTTTTACTTTGCTAAACAAGAAAAAATGTTAACGTGTACGTGTAATTCTAACTTGTAGTTTACACGTACATGTATACGTACGATTTAGCTTGCTAAACCTCTCTATTGTACAGTTTAAGGATAAATTAATTAAAAAGAAAAGGCTGGGAACAACTTTCGGTTGACAGAAATAATTAGGTAATATAAACGATATTTCTGTGAATGATGCATGTTTGATATGCCGCGTCGAAAACACGGACCATATACATGTTACATCAGAACATGACTGTATCAAACTATCGAGGCGACTATTGTCGGCGGCCAAGTTGAAACTAATATTGATAATTCGGAAGAAAAGTAATGACTACTATTTGACTTAGAAAATTTATGGATTTACTAATCAAACATTACAAAATTTACTTTAAATAATGATAATTGCATAAAACACATACCCCCCCTCCCCCAACCTGCTTACCCACGAATCCCAATGCAAAATTATCTTTTGAATAAGTATTTGACAAAAGTTGATTCACTTGCAGCATACTTTGTTACTTTCTGTAACAAAATCGTCCAGTTTCTGAGAATCAATGAATTACTTTCATTTTTATCGTCTCCAATTTAAAGACAAGTGTGTTTTATTATTTTTTTTTTCGAGTAAAATAAGATAAATTTTAGGTACAATAGGTTTTGGGTGTGTATAATTATTGTTTTAAATAATGTACAAGCTTGTTAATATAATATACACTCAAACTTTAACAGTATCACAGAAATATGTGGCAATACATTACTTCTGGAAGAAAGAAAACAGGGGGGGGGTACCTTTAGTGTAGAGCTCATACCACGAAAAGTTATGCGTCAACATATAATTATTTTAAGCTTATTATTTTTCTTAAATATAATTTAGTAAAAATAATGCAAATTTACGAAGTTTGAGTCCATAATTTTTTTTTAATGACCGAGATTGTCTTGGGAAGCATATTTTCTCACATTAAATTTTGATACAATAGCCTAACAAAGTGCATCTATTTATTATAATTCATGCAAAACAATGATACTTTATTGTTTATTAACATGTTTCTACTCTATTTTGGGTATTTAAGTTGAATATTTAGACTTAAATTAATTTATATACAACAAAATCTAGGATAGGTAAAATTTCAGTATTTTACATTTCGGGGTATATACTCCGATAGGCTATAGCGGAAAAGTGAACACGTTGACATATAATTTTTCTTGTGTCTATCCATTGCTGGGATGTATGTCTATCTTATAAAAGCAGATTTTTAAAGATTGAGTCCATTTAGTGGCGAGTATAGAACTACCTTAATGGCTTAATAAATCTGAGAACTACGAAATTTCATCATGATCAAGATGAATGGTTGTCTGGCCACAACACTTAAAGTCAAAAAACGTCGTGGGAAAAAAGAGGGGCATGCATGGACCAGTAATGGATTCAACATACTTGGCCTAAGAAATGGAGACGCCTCGATCTTTCCAAGGACACCTACACGTAACGGTAAACTTATTCCAAAATATGGATAATCCAACAATAATTAATTCATAAACATTTTCTGAGCATCAATTCCTTTTCTTTCACTATACTTGATTTATATGTTTATTTAACAACACTTATCTAGAAACTTCATGTCATTTCTCAACTGTTATTACTCCCATTACATGGTTATGACATCATCTAAAGTAAGAACAATATTGTCTACTCATACCAGATCAGAAGACGAACTTGGGACTCAAACTACACTGCAGACAGATGATCTACTTCCTGGATGAATCGAGTTTTCTGACCAACATGTTACTATCACACTTGGGTTGAAAATATAACAGCATCAAAACTTTTACGAGAAAAAAAAATTGCAAACTAGAGGATGCATGATCATCATCGGGGACATTTAATACTATGTCCCTGTTGTGATATATCTTTTTTTATATTTATTTCTTTTTATTTTACATCAATTGGAAACCCATTAATTATAACTTTGAAGTCATATAACTTTGTGGATATTTACATGCATTTACTGTAAGATTTATGCATGTAGACTGAAGTCACTGAACAACTACCTCTCCAGATTGTGCATCATACATTGTTTAACTTTCTCCCCTGCTTTAATTTAGACAAATATATGTAATTCCAAATCTCAAAAAACCTAAACTTTTTAATTTTTTTAAAATACATATATCGTATTAAATTTATTAGAGTTTTCTTTTGATAGTGATCTTTATAATAAACTGAAATTTGTCATATGAAAACTTCATAAAATAAAATATTAAATCTTAAAAAGTCACAACAAAAATGAGACTCAGACTTCCATCTGCTATAAATATTAATGTATTCATGTACAAGTAGACATTCATAAACAATTTGGATACCTTAAAAAAAAAAGAAAGAAGAAGAAATCCACAAACTCTGATTGAGTCCCCTGTTAGACTAATCACAGGGTATTTTATTTTATCACTTTTAGAAACATTTTTAACTGTTCAAAAAATATATTATGTCTAAAAAAAATCTTCTAGCTTGGTATGTATTGACAAGTATAATCCTGAAGACATTTATTATTGGCAAATTTTATTAAACAAATAAATAAGGATATTCTTGTGAAAGGGGCCACATACAGATCCGCTCCTCCAAAGTGCAGACGACAGCGCCGCCTTCAGGTAAATTCTGACCAATCAAATGCCGTTTTACTTGTTAGCGCGAACTATAAATAAATCTAAACGTCTAAAGGAAGTAGGAAGTAGGAAGGGTCTGATTACTAATGGATTTGATTTTGAGTAAAAAAGAATAACTACACATTATCGTTGAATTGAATGTTTTTACTTTGATGAAAGTCTCATCAACAACGAGAATTTGCGCGTGGATAAAATCGACGCCATTTGTGCCGACGCCATATTGTCGCCAAGAATCTCAGTTCCATAGGTATTGTAAATGACATATAGTTTTCAATTATAATTGCAATCAAAACACAGATATATCCTCAGGGTGACTGTGTATACAACAAATTAGTGAAGATCGAAGCCCTTAGTATCCCAAACGGAAAAGATTTTTAACAAACTACTATCAAACCATCAACAAACTACCAACAAACTATACTTTTGTGGTTTGTTAAGTAGTTTGATAGTATAGCATTTAATGAACCACTAACAAACCACTTTTTCTAAAAATAGCTGCAGTGGTTTGTTATTCTTTCATTTCTGGTGATTGTGATTTCTTTATAGTTTGTTAGACTTGGTATCTTGCAACAGTGTTTTATTAGTATAGCATTTGCATCTAACCACATGGGAAATTACTTTACAGATGTGTTAAGGGTTGAATTATCTAGAATTGTTGAAGTTTCCAAGAACAGCTTATCTCTTTACATCCGGTGTTTATCTATTTGCGCCAATTTTCAAACCACCAAGCGGGTCAGAAACAAAGGAACTGGTGAAGGGACATTCAAATTGTTATAGTATCATTCTATATTATCCCTGACTGGAAAAAGCAGCAATTAGCATTATTAAAAGATGGATCTGGATACAGAAGAGGTATTTAATGCATGTCATGAAGTAACCTTCTGTGAATGTGGATCCAAATGCTTTTTACTATCTTTGGATTTTTATTCATTTTCAGATTGACCTATAATTCCTATCCTAGTTTAGATCAATTATGCATTGGATTATGGGAAGTATACTTGAAAATAAGACAATAAAGATGTCTTTCAAAGTTGCAATGAAGTCAGAAACAAGGGAAAATTGCACCTTTTTCTATGCCAGAGGAAGCAGGGAAATATTTATATGTTGATCATCAGCTTGAAGAACATTTTTTGTTGAAAAATGCTATGAAGATGTACACAACATGAAGGAGAATATGTGATAAGTACATGGACATTGACTTGGAATTGCATCTCCTTAACAAAAGGAAACATGTTGGATGTTGCACTTGCATTGGCTAAACTTGTGAATCCTGGAATTAAAATACCCTGAAACAAGACTTGTTGAATATTTCAAAATATGATTGTTTTAGAGGTTTTCAATTAAGACTTGTGGATTTGTAAAGGAAAATTCAAATCTACAGTGTTCTGGTGATGGATCTGTTCCCAGTGATTTATTAGTAGTTTGTTAGAGTGGTTTGATAGAAGTTTGTTAGAGTGGTTTGATAGTAGTTTGTTAGAATAGTTTGATAGTAGTTTGTTAGAGTGGTTTGATAGTTCATTCATTCATTCATCTTTTATTTCCTCCATTACGGAGATTAGAATTAAGCATACAACAAATAAGTTACAAAAAGTGGAGATATGTATGTACATAAATGTAATGAAGAGAAATGAATTAATCGAAAGGAAAATATTTACATATATTTTAAATGTGAAAAAGTTTTAAACAAATTGATGGAAATGAGAAATTATGTTAAGCAATGAGTCTATTGTAGACTCCACAAGACGTCACTATGTGTTTTGAATTCAGTTTCCTAAACTCGATTTCCTCCGTTCGAGTAAGGACTGTCAGTGTTTGTTTTCCTAGAAGTATTAGGAAAAGGTCATCCTCCGGGAGGCCACTGAGTTCCGCTTCCAGGTGTATGGGAAAAGACCTGGACAAAGAGTTGCACCAGTTGGAGTGCTGTGATGCAAGTGCTGGACACGAGACGGTAGCATGCGAGAAAACATCGGTAATAATGCGTCCATACAACATACAGGTTATCGGGTTCTGTAGAGGTTTGGAAGCTATGATTTTAAAAGTAAATTTCAGGTTTTGAATTTCAATGAAGGAGTTGGTGTGTTGCCACATAAGAATTGGATTGGATATGCAGAAAACAGTATTAAAGCGAAAAAAAATCCGGATCGTGATCTGTCCCTTCAATCCGTTGAAGAGTTTGGTACTTGTAGACAGATGAGCGTACAATCGATTTCCAGGCGGATTTTGACGGGAATGATCCAACTGAAAGCTAAGTATTTAGGAAGTCTGAAATTTGGTAGGTCTGGAGAAGATGTAGGACATCAGGAATAAATCCCATCTGGGTCTCACTTAGATGGTACAGAAATGAAAATAGGCGTGAGGTAAAGATCCTTTTAGGGAGGAAGTCAGGGTACATCCAGCAAAGTCTTCCTAAAAAGAGGAGTTTCCTAGTATTCATTTAAGAACTAATAATATGTTCCTTATTCTTATTTTTCTCTTCAAAGTAACCATCACAAAGGAGGTCGCAGCTAGTCCAAACTTCGCATCAAAGTACTAGGAGTACTGATAAACGTATTGTGAATTGTGAAAAAGAATCAAAGTACTGGAAATACTGTTAGAAGCCGATAATCATAAACTCTGTATCATTTGATAACTACGATGGCAGATAGCGGCCGTCGATTTACACTAATGTTGTGTAACGTATACAGCATTTCAAAGAAACTTAGTAGTAGTAGTAGTAGTATTTATTTGGTATCATGTCATCATACATAAAACAAGTACACATAATTATATATGATCTTACAAAGATGGAATCTGGTAATCAAGATTTTATAAATAAATATTTTAACATGACTAGATAGATACCAGGATAACCCATTAAAGCTCGAGAGCTTATTTCCAATGGGGTCCTATCTTAAATAACTTTAAAGAATAAATAACAATACATGTATTCCATCATCAACGCACTATAATACCTTTGGCACAATAATTTTAGCATACACATCTAAATTAGGTTTAAGTATGACAACATTGACATTATCAATAAAATATAAAATATATTTATAAACTAATACTGAAACATATCACTTTCATGTTCTAAAATGCCTTTTTGTAAGATAAATCTCTTTACTTGTTTTTTAAAAGTACTCTTTCCTTTTGTACACTTAATAGTGGCTGGTAAAAAATTCCAGTCCTTTATGCCATTATAATAAAAAGTGTCTGTTTGACATGTTTTTACATGAGATATAAAAAAAAATCTTCATTAAAGGATGCTCTGGTGTTGCGTGAAGACACAGCTGGTCTTAGAGTAAAATTTTCTGATAAGTAAGATGGCGCATAGCCATGGTATATGTTATAAACATGGTTTAATCTGAGTTGTCTTACCCGATCTTCTACATTCAACAAATTCAATGTACTAAGGACTTTATAGTCTATTGTATGCAAAGGGGATAGATTAAGTATAAATCTCACCATTTTGTTTTGGCATATTTGTAATTTCTTTTTCAGACTCTTTGATAAACCTGCATACCATGCACAGCTGGCATAATCTAAGTGACATTGTACAAGAGCAGAACATAAAAGCATTTTACTTCTTATATCTAAAAAACGAGCTTGTCTGTATAAAAAACGCAACCTATTGTTAACTTTTTTAAGAATGGACTCAATAATAAATTCGCCACTCAAAAATTGATCAATTAAAACTCCTAAGTATTTAACTTTTTCCATAAATGAATTGTGTGACCATTGCACTCAATGTGAAAATCTTGAACCTTTGTAAGTTTCTTTCTTGACCCAAATAAAATACATTCAGTTTTTCCCAAGTGCAGTGATAACTTATTGTCAACTAACCAGTTTGAACATTGTTTTAAAACGGAACTAAGTTTTTCTGAAATAAAATCTACATTTTTGTGTGAAAATAAAATTGCACTGTCATCTGCATATAAAATAAGTTTGCAGTCAGGATCAATACTAGAGGCCATATCATTGACATAGATTAAAAATAGTAGAGGGCCTAAAATACTGCCTTGAGGTACCCCACATTTTACTACATCTGGGTCAGACATAACATTTTCTAATTGTACAAATTGCTTTCTATTTGACAAGTAAGATCTAAACCAGTCTGTATTTCTTAATCCAATGGCATTTAGTTTTCTACATAAAATATCATGATCTACAGTATCAAAAGCCTTTTGAAGGTCGAGCATGACCATACCTGTATATAAACCTTTTGATGTATTTCCTTTTATAAAATCATACAAGTGTATTAGACAAGTTTCAGTAGAAAAATGTCCTCTAAAACCAGACTGAAATTCATACAAAATTTTATATTTATCTAAAAATTTTACAAGTTGCGAATGAACAGCTCTCTCTAAAACCTTGACAACTTACACTTGAAACAAAAAGGGTACAAAGTACAGCGTCATTGCAAAATTCCATGTACACTCTACACAAACTTTTGTGTAAAGTGTAGTCATTGATTTAGTCCGGACTTAGCTTACGACTGTCGTAGGCCTTTTTGAAAAACAAGCCCCTGATGTTTGTGGAGGTCCGCGTTTGCCCTCCTTTTGATTTGTTTTGTTCTAATGACCTGCTGAGTTTGATTACATTCTGTTAATCATAATCATATCAACTGATCATCTTTTTGTATATTCTAGCATTTACCACACTCATGCTCAATACTATTTTGAGGATTTTGGTCTTCTTCTTTATAGGACAAACTAATATATATCAATATATATAATGTATCATATAACATAATTTAAAAAATGCTGTATTTTTAATTTGAAAACTATGAATGATAAGCTTCGTTTGCTTTACACTTATAAATAGCTTCAAAATGCAATTTCAATACCTCTGCGGATAGTTTTAAGAACCCAAAAATACTGTACAAGTAGAATTTACAGCGAGGATTTAATTTTAACATTAATTGCGAGGGTGCAGAGATCGTTAATTCTGGATATCAGAACTTAAAAATAAATGTCAAAAAAAATTAATTCCAAAAAATTGTAATGTCACCTAGCTTGGAGGGGCATAGCCTCTCGGATGGGTCAACCATGTCTTATCAGTCAAATCATTAAAGTACATGTATACAGGTGGAAAGACAAATCTGAGATGTCGTATTATTAACTCACTGCGGCTTTCAGAGAAATCATTAGGATGAAAACAGTTATCAATCCTTAAAAATCTATTTTAAAAAAAACATATCTGTTAAGAGGGTATAAAAACAGAGACCACTGTAAAGTTAAGAGGTAAGATCAGGTGTGTAGAAGGATTAATTATCCCCTGTTGAACTGTCCACCCACCGTTGGCCCTTTGTATAGATGAAAGACGTAAGATTCTGTTGTCAAATTGAGTATTGAAAAATGGCTTTAAAAGTATTAAACAAGTGAACCAAACAAGACTCAATTAATGCAACGCTATTTAATATTAGTTTATAGGTTAATTATAATGACTGTTGAATTTAAGTAATGTTGAATTTAAACGTCTTCAGCAATTCTTAGGTCTGAAACCTGTTTTTTGGTCTAATTCTGAACTACAAGATACATCATCAAACAAGACGTGTTAATGTCTTCATAGTTGGGAATAATATCAAATTTTTAAACACCTCATCTTCTACCACTTTGTTATATAAGTATGACAGAGAAGACTAGAATTTTCATTCTTTCTCCCAGTATAGAGTAAACCTATTACATTTACATGTAGCAGTGTATTAATTTAGTGTCATTGACGGAAAGCAGAGTCCCCTTAATCAAGTACATCGCAAAATGTCATTTATCATACATATTCAGATAATGCCAAATCAAATCTACACAAACTTATAAAAGAATCAATTTCTGCCAAATATCGCACAGGCCAAATAGAATATATTAACAATAGTTCTTCATACCTAAGTTCGTAATGAAGAACACAGAACATACTAAAATAATACTAAAATACTAATGCAAGCATAATCCCTCTGAGCTTTTGAAAAAAAAACAACAATTCTATCATCATCCACATATATTTAATCTTAATTCAATTACATTAAATTCAATCAAGAAAAATTACATCAATACTCAGGTCTACATGTAATAGAACACATATGTTTATGTGCTTTGAAACATAAACTGTAGTCCTTAGTGAAAATGAGAATGTAATTTAACTATACACATAAACTAAATATATTGTAACTGACAACTTTTCTGTAAAAATCAAAATATAAATAATCTAGTAAACCTGTTGAATTACATATTTGTTTCTTTAATGTATCAAATCAAACAATTTCTTCCTCTGGAAAAAAATAAACTTATCTTCTACAAAAAAGCCTAAGATCCTGTTTGATCTTGTAAAATTCAATTTATAAAGCATTTCATTTATTGCAAATCTTACACTATTTTTTTTTCTATATTCTCTGAAAATATCAGTTACTGTTATGTTAACACTAAGACAATCACTGATTAAAGATAATAAAACTCATTTTTTAAACTTACAAGCCTAGACAAATCTTAGAAAACTTCTTATTTATCAAATTCTCCAAAAATTTCCATTACAGTGAACCTTCAGATATCTGGACCCCAGATATCTGGATGCTTCAGTATCCGGACTCTTTTTCATTGGGATGGCATTTTTAGATGTTATATTGTTTTATTTAACTGGTGATTCAGGTATCCAGACAAATTGACTATCCACTGTACTTATAATTATAGTGTACAAACTTAGGCAATCACCAATAACTGAAAATAAAACTATTTTAAACTTTCAAACCTAGACAAGTTTTCTTATATTTCAAGATAATTAATGATAAAACATTGCATTTGAAAACTATTACAGTCATTGAAAATACCTATGTTGACATATAAAATTAATGGTATTTAATAACAAATTTTGACAAAGACTGTAAATGTGCTGTATTCTGACAAACTTAGACAATTATTTGTAATGTACAATTCACTGACAACCTCTCTCAATTGCTAATAATACACTGTTCATGGTCAGAAAAACTTATATTTTCCATAATCCTGAACACACCCTAACCAGAACAAGAAGTCCATTTTTAATCTGTCCTCAGCTTTCAGAATGTCAAACACCTCGGTGTACATGATCTTCCCCGGGTTATCTGACGATCCCCTCTCTCCCTTACATATGGAGATGGAATTTTTCAGTGAGATTTTCAGAAAAACAAACATTAACTACAACAGAAGCAAGAGACTTATAAACAACAGGGCTATTTTAGTAAATTATGCTATATGATACAAACTTTATCTACAACAGAAACAAGAGTTATAAATAACAGAACTATTATGTTAGTTTCACACTATAATTACAAGGTAAATTTTGTGCAGACAGAAATCCAATTTGTCTGATCTGACATTAGAGGTCAAAACAGCACCATTACAAAATCAAGAATGAAGATTCAGCTTCTTTCAATTCAGATCTATTATTTCTATGGGAGAAAATGTGGACAACAGTTGGAAACTCTGTTTAAATATCACAGGTAAATATGTCTTACACACAGGCCTTTAGATCGCTTAGAAAAAAAAAATTGAGGTGTTGAAAAAAAATAAAGGTGTGGAACTCTTTTCATGGGGTACCTACTTTCGCCAATAAAATTCTTTGAAATCAGATGCTTTACAATTTTACTTTCTATCCATATCTATTCAAATATAAACAATCTTCATTACTACCAAAGTTCATTCCGTAATTCCTTATACTTCTCGAGATATTCTGAAATCAATTCCCAAATTGACAATAATTCTTTTACTCGACATCAGTTTGGGCCTTCACTAATTGTAAAGCGGGAACGACGGGACAAATTTTCACCGGAATTTATTCTTAACTCAATGAATATTTGCTCATTTGCATTCAAGCTTTACAAGGTTTTTCTTTAATTTGATCATATGGTGTAACTAAGTCATAAACAACATTTTAGCGGTCTAATTGTTTTGAAAAGCGAAAGGTATATAATGCATTCCGGAAAAAATTCGTTCTACCATGGCTTCTTTTACATTCATAATCAACATGGCGGTAGTTGTTGATGTAGACGTTTTCAAATTAATTTTTCGCGAAAGGAATATTATTACGGACTTAACGTTACAATCTGGAGTAAGAAATCAACTTTAAATTGTTGAAAGATTTTGCAAATACTATGCAACTATTCGCCGCACTTCAAACACCGTCTGTTTACATGTGAATGACCAGGGGCCCAAGCTAATGTCGAGTAAAAGAAAGTAGGTCATTTTTGAAATTGATTTCAGAATATCTCAAGAAATATATGGAATTTCGGAATGAGCTTTGGTAGAATTGAAGAATGTTTATCTATGAATAGATTTAAATAGAAAGTAGAATTTTAGAGCATTCGAATAGAAAATATTTTATTGGCGAAATTAGGTACCCAGTGTAAGAGTTCAGTACCTTTATTTTTTTTTTACACACACAATTTTTTTTTAAGCGATCCAAAGGCCTGTGGTCTTACATGATATTCATGTAAAATTCAATCTCTTTATTTGAAAATTTTTATTTTCAAAATTGGCAAAAATAATGTAAAACTAAAATTAATATTTTTTTTCATATTACAGGTGACTCTCGATGGCTCGAACTCCGATCTCTCAAAGTTCTCGATCTCTCGAAGTGAACCTCCGGTCCCGTTTTTTCCTCTATATAACTAAGCAAATTTACTCCTGATCTCTCGAACTTCTATCTCTCGAACCAAAACATGGGTCCCTTTACACATATTTCATTGAATTTTACTCTCTTCCTCTCGAAGTTTTGATTGCGTGTGTATACAAGCCAATCAAGCGTAAAATTGATGCAGCCTGAACTAACCTGGAAAACAGTGAACGCCTGGGGCTTGGCATTGAGGTGTTAATTGGGTGTTTACATAGATGACACTTCACCTGTGGGTAGTCTGTGTGTTGATATAATTAATTGATTATTATTGGTAAATTATAAACTGTTTTTAAATTCATATCTTATTTTGACTTGAAAACGAGACGATAATTTTTAGAAAATAATTAATGGTCAGACCGATAAGTTCCCATACGCTATGAACTTTTATTAGAGTCGACATAATCCCAGTATGGCAAATATTGCACAAGAAATTCCTTTCTTAAGTACTAAATACCGATTAAGAAAAATCTTGTGAACACTGGTGAACAGGTGAAAGACCCGATCAAGCCGCGGAATAGTCAAACTGACAATTGCTATTCGGATTTCATGTAATCATTAAATAAGAACAAATAAGTATTGAAACTTTAGGAATTCGTTTTATTTATTCGAAGTACGATCATTGTTGTTGATATCAAGTAAATATTACCTGTAAAATACGATAAAAAACGTGCAATGACTTTATTTACATATACTTCCGGCATATAGAAAAGAAGAACTTCGATGATCGGAACTGAGAATTCCGGATTTTATTTACTTTCTCTCTCTCGAACCCTTCGATCTCTCGAATTTTTCTTGCGGTCCCTTGAACTTCGAGAGATCGAGAGTCACCTGTATTATCATGTGGACTGGTTTGTTAGAAATTCGCATATTTTTGCCAGACAACTGAGATAACTTACTTTCATTATTTGTAGTTTAAATGTAATGTTTGCTCTCCACAACTTGAATATGATAATTGGGGTTTGACTGTATAATCTACTGTTTATCATAGGAAGCTATTCTTACTTTAGTTTCCATACAGAGGATCCCCAGAGAACAAGGATATAACACACAACACATGGACTGGCCCAACAGCTCTGCTCCAGCTCGCGCCAACTCTCTGGTTCCAACTTGTTCTTCAATATCTACTGCATCATGTTTAACTGCAGATTCCTTTATCTACAAAACCAGATTTTAATTTTAACAAAAACCTTTGAGCAAATGTGAAACAGAAGCAATTTTATAAACACATATTTTATTGTCTACAACAGGGCTGAATCTGACTGATATTCTCTTTGTTCAGCTTATTGATAATGATTTGTATGTCTTAAGTAAAACATAGTCATAGCAAACACGCTTAAGTATAGTAAAACATGGTTATAGCAAACTTATCACAAGTTTAATGCTTACAACTAAGTGATTTTGATTCCCTGTCACTGTAAAACATATCATAACCATAAAAGATATTACAAATTACACTTATAACAAATCAATATCATCTGTCTCTTACACTTTGTAATATATAAGTTTTACTGTAAACATTTATTTCAAACATGATTTTCAATTGAAAAAAATTCAACAAAGATTTTAGCTCAGGAAAACAAAATAATATCTCTACAAAAAATTATCAAGTTAACAAAAGATCTCCATTGGCTGATATTACTATTAACTCTACAAGGAAAGCTTTCAGTTTAGAATTGCATTTTAAACTAAAATTACCTCCATCAGGAAAAAGAGTTCCTCCATTGACTTCCCTTTAGAGAAGAAAGGATACACCAGATCAGGACTGTTTCTCACGGCTTGGTGTCGGAAGGTAAACCATCTCTGGGGTATTTCACTGAAACACAAATAAAATAAATCAGAAAGATTTACAAATTCAACCTTTCCTCTCTTTTATTTACCCTCTGATTCCTCAGTCTCTCATTGTGAATATACAACCTCTTGAGGCAATTGTTTTGAGTCATTGAATATCAATACATGTATAATTCAATCCACAAGGATTTAAAATCATGTTGTAAGCATTAATTCCTGTTAATGTTGAAACATACTGTACTTACCCCTTTTTTAAGGAAAACATCCTTCCAAACACTTCAAAATAATTTTGGAAGAAATTTTCAGGAGGTGTCTCACACTCTGTATCACTACGACCCTGTCTCCTCTTCCTTCCCTTCTCCTCGGACTTGGCCTCGGTAAACAGAGTCTTTCTGGTCAGTTGAGATGTCTCAACAGCAAACTCCCTGAAAGCCAGCACCATTCCATTCACCTGACTCTGTGTATAGGAAGTCACAGAGGAATCCAGGTCTCTGAAAAATTAACAAAAATTGTCTATGTATAAATAATGTTTAATTTACAGTTCATCAGAAAGTGTATTGACACGAGTTATGTATTGCTTTATATCAGAAGTGTGTTGCTATTTATCAGAAAGTGTATTGACACAGGTTATGCATAATTAATACTGCTTATTGTTTGTGTATTGATACAGATAATATATAGTTAAGTCTATCTCATTTTGTGTATAATTACAGATAATAAATAATTAACCGTACCTCCTTCTGATTATGGATACAGGTTATGTATAACTTACTGTACCTCCTTCTGAGTATGGATACAGGTTATGTATTACTTACTGTACCTCCTTCTGATTATGGATACATGTTATGTATAACTTACTGTGCCTCCTTCTGAGTATGGATACAGGTTATGTATAACTTACTGTTCCTCAGATAACTCAGCATTTCTCCAGGCTATTTTCACAGTTTCACTCATCTTTCTGTGTACTTTCTTTAACTCATCCTCCCTATAATCCACTGAAGTATAGGCCAGGTCTCTCATCTCTCTCAAATCATAAGAAAAAGTCAAATACTCTTCCAATTGTCTCTTCAAACTTCGGGATAAATCACTACAATCTGGACAGAAACCCTTCCGGTTCCTGAAGGCGTCCTTGACCACCCGAATAAAGTTTTCTATTGGCTCCGGTTTCTCTGAGTAACGGATGTTGAAGTCTAGCAGGTCCTTATATTCCAAGGTACTCACAGAGCCCCTAACTTCTCCCTCACCTGAGCTGCTAGATTCAGATTCAGACTCGTCACGTGGTATAGTCTGATTGAGTCAGGGGTGGATCCATGTTAGTCAGTGGTGGATCTGAGTATGTCAGTGGTGGATCTGAGTTTGTCAGTGATGTATCAGAGTTTGTCAGTGGTGGATCCATGTTAGTCAGTGGTGCGTGTGTCTTTCTTAACTTACTAGAACCAGATGTTTCATTCTCAGGGTCCTACAAGAAACAAAACAAAAAAGTTGAATTGAACAAGCGGACACCAATAAAATATTAAAATATCCACCCACCCCACCTCAAGAAAAGGCCCATAACATATCAATTTAGTATTGAAAACATTAAATATAGAGATAATCATAAATCCTCCCTCATCAACCCACCCCACCTCAAGAAAAGGCTATATTTTTTTACATTTTAATGTACACTAAATGGGGATACTTTCATGCCTCAGTGGACATGTTAAGTCTCCATTCATGTATGGTTTCCAGATAGGGCCATCTGCTTAAGTTCAACAGCACATTCAAAAGCACACGCTTTCCCGCTAACACAAAACACGCTTTTACGCTAACACACAACATGCTGTCATGCTAACATGAGTTTGCTCAACATGCCATCCCACTAACATACAACACGCTGTCATGCTAACAGGAAATCTCACAACACAACATCACACTAACACACAACACGCTGTCATGCTAACAGGAAATCTCACAACACACCATCACACTAACACACAACACGCTGTCATGCTAACACACAACACACTTTCACACTAACACACAACACGCTGTCATGCTATCACGAATTCACACAACAAACTGTCGCACTAAAACACAACTTGTGTTAGGGTGACAGCGCTTTTGAGTGTGTCAGCTGTTGTGCGAACTCTTGTTAGTATGATAGCTGTGTGTGTAAGCGTGACAGCATATTGTGCGAACTCATGTTAGCGTGACAGCATGTTGTGTGTAAGTGCGACAGCGTGCTCTTCTGAATGTGCTGTTGATTTAGCAAATGGCCATATCCAGAAACCATATCCTTGCCCTATACTTACTGTACATAATACAGATAAGTCATGCAAAATCTCTGAAACCAGCTGTGCCTGGCTAGACAATTTTCACAGTAAAACACCTCTTTAATGAACATCGTTTAAGATCTTTTGTGTTTAAATAACTTAGAATATTTTGTCATTTCTCCAAGAAGCCGTAAATTCTCTGGAAAAGAGCGGATGATATTACACGTGATATGGTTTGTTTGATTACATGATGTCCACCGTTGCACTGATAAAAACAACCAGGGACCGATCACATTACGTTCTGTGTCAGTCCAAATGACCAGTAGATGTTGAGAAAGCAACTTCCAAAAATCCGACTAAATTTCGTACAAATTCCCTATAACTGACCGATCATAATCTGTTAAACACTTCTCAGTATCCCGTAATGGCTTCTTCGATGAACGCAAATACCAAACTATGATTGATTAATTGTTTTAACAAGTTTTAGCCAGGTGAGAAAAATCGAACTAGATTAAAAATTTATAAAAAAAAAAAAATAATAATTGACTTCCCACGAGAATTCAACGAAATTTGTTATACGATGATCAAATTCGCATGAAGTATGCAGTGTGTATATGACGGAGGGTACGAAATGTAATGCTAATGAAATTCAAATACAGTTCTAATCTTATTAAAATTATGTTTATTTTGTTGGACTGATGAAAATCTGTCTGGACCGACAAACTTCCTGTGGCCGTCAGTCCAAATGACTGACAGTGGAAAAAAGATTTCAAGAACTCTGTAATCCCAAGGGATTAACTGTCCCTCTCTCATCTCTCATCATTTTCTTCTAAATTTACAATAAGAACTTTTTCAGTATTAATGATAGAATGGGGTTTTATACAACTACATTAAAAATTAATAATATTCTTGAATTAATATATTTAAAAAAAAGTGAAAAAAGTGAAAAAAAAAAAAAGTAAATCAAAAAATCTTCTTTAAGGATTTCAATCCCTAATGGGACCAAATTCTCTACCCTTAAATGTCTGTCAAGTACACAATACTCTTATATTATATTAAAGCATTTTATAATGGAAAAGGATTGCCCACGAGAAATTTTCAAAAAGTTCATTAATTACGGAGTAGTTAATTAACAAAGATTGCATTAAAGTCACCCGGTGCTGTCGCAGTTTTGTTTCATGAACGTCAACGTCATTGTTTTCAATGTCCGCTTCTTCTATCTTAAACACTTATTTTGATGACATTCCCTGGAGCTGACTAAAGATTTAAAACCCGCCTTGTTTATATGATTTTACAATGTCATGAACAGCAGCTGTCCATGAATATAATATGCCAAATGGATTAATTCAGTGGGAGAGATCCTCGCTTAATTGTGCCTGCATATTTTGCTTTTGGGAGTTCACTATCTACAACATACCAGTATCATCAACCTCATTTTTGACGTGATTTATTTTTTTACACCTTGATTACAATTACAAACTGCTCATCCTTTTTTTCTCTAAATCTATTTTGATATAAAAAAAAAACAAGTAATCTGAATGCATATTATTTTTCTGTATCCAGATTAAACATTTCTTAAGTCTATACCAGTTTTTCAGTTTTTTCAGGGGCGAAACTTTATAAAATGTTGAAAAAGGAAACCCAGCTTGCCTTTTGACGTCACTTTCAAGGCCTTCATAGTTTGGACAATTCATGTAAAATTGGCAACAAAATTTCATAGAACTTTCAGAGTGAAGTGAAAATTTCATAATTTATGGAACACTAAATGTGTGCAAACACATAATTGAATTTACAGGAGTTTTAGACGTCGTAGAATAATATCAAAAGAGTTTTTTCTGTTACATATTAAGGTCGTAAGAACGTCGTGTTCAAGGTTGTGCCACCTGGACATACCCTTGCTTACAAAAACATAGCTTATTTATTAAAAAATAAAATTTATGGTCTATGGTTTCTTCTTTCGATAGAAAAGATGATGCTTACTATCTATTTCAAAACTCACTGATGTACCTAAAGCGGTTTTAATTTTATGGAGCTAGTCCACGAACTTTTTGATAACCCCTCGTACAGTTTTTTCAATGGGTGGCACTGTAGCTCTCTGGTCTATAATTTTTTTTTTCCCGGAGAGCTACAGATCTGCAGCTAGCCTTTGTATTGCCAATCATTTGTCTGTCCACTGCCGATCTATATTGAAAGTAGGGCTGGGCAATAATATCGATATTTCAATATATTGCAATATTGACTTTGTAATATCGATATATTGGTAATATGTTTAGACTAAGGAATTTTGTCATTTAACCTGTATCAATAATCAGAAGGAGGTACAGTAAGTTATACATAACCTGTATCTATAATCAGAAGGAGGTACAGTAAGTTAAGTATAACCTGAATACATATACAACAGGGGGTTCAGTAAGTTATACATAACCTGTATACATAATCAGTAGGAGGTACAGTAAGTTATACATAACCTGTATACATATACAACAGGGGGAACAGTAAGTTATACATAACCTGTATCCATAATCAGAAGGAGGTACAGTAAGTTATACATAACCTGTATCCATAATCAGAGGGAGGAACAGTAAGTTATACATAACCTGTATCCATAATCAGAAGAAGGACAGTTAATCATTTATTATCTGTATCAATACACAATCAATGAACAGTAATAATTATGCATAACCTGTGTCAATATACTTTCTGTTATTTAAGGAATCACTGTCTAGTTAGTATAGTATGCCATGGCATCAACAATAGTGGGAAACGTGATAATTTGCTTTAAGGGCAAAGCCCGTTATGCATAAATTATTCCATGTTTCCCACTATTGTTGATGTCCCTGGCATACTACACTAGCTAGACAGTGATTCCTTATATTTCCATTTCATTGTGAAATAGAATTGTAGATTTAGACTTTTAAAATGCAGGCATAGATTTAAATTACATGAGGATTCCCATCCCAATTTCAATAGTCCTCGCCCACTGGCGTCAAACACAACAGGAGCTGCACAAAATTTTCATGCATATTTGGCCTCCTTAGCATCAGACACAGAGACAGATGCGCATGAGATTTGCATGCATATTAGGCCTCTTTAGCTCCTGACCTATTGATCAGCCTAATTTACATTCCAGTAGAATTATCATGAAATAACTTTGCTAACTTTCAAAGAGTTATCATAGAGAGAAAAATTAGAAAATGGAAATAAATAGCAATACATAACTTGTGTCAATACACTTCTTGATGAACTGTCAGTTATACGTTATTTAAACATAAACAAATTTTGCCTATTTTTCAGAGGACTGGATTCCTCTGTGACTTCCTATACACAGAGTCAGGTGAATGGAATGGTGCTAGCTGTTAGGGAGTTTGCTGTGGAGACATCTCAACTGACCAAAAAGACACTGTTTACCGAGGCCAAGTCCGAGGAGAAGGGAAGGAAGAGGAGACGGACAGGATCGCGGGGTCAACAAGCAGGGTCACGGAGTCGTGGTGATACAAAGTGTGTGACACATCTTGATAATTTCTTCCAGAATTATTTTGAAGTGTTTGGAAGGATGTTTTCTTTAAAAAAGGGGTTAGTACAGTATGTCGCAACATTCAATAGCCTAATAAGGAATTGATGCTTACAACATGATTTTAAATCACTGTTGATTTCTTGACTGGAAGTTATTCATTATTTATACATAAACAATTTTTGCCTATTTTTCAGAGGACTGAATTCCTCTGTGACTTCCTATACACAGAGTCAGGTGAATGGAATGGTGCTAGCTGTCAGGGAGTTTGCTGTGGAGACATCTCAACTGACCAGAAAGACACTGTTTACCGAGGCCAAGTCCGAGGAGAAGGGAAGGAAGAGGCAATGGGCAGGGTCACGGGGTCAACGAGCAGGGTCACGGGGTCGTGGTGTTACAGAGTGTGAGACACATCCTGATAATTTCTTCCAGAATTATTTTGAAGTGTTTGGAAGGATGTTTTCTTTAAAAAAGGGGTTAGTACAGTATGTTGCGACATTCAATAGCCTAATATAAAGGAATTGATGCTTACAACATGATTTTAAATCATTGTTGATTGAATTATACATGTACTGAAATTCCATGACTCAAAACAACTGCCTCAAGAGGTTGTATATTCACAATGAGACAATGAGGAATTAGAGGGTGAAATAAAAGAAAGGGAAGGTTGAATTTTTAACTCTTTCTGATTTATTTTATTTGTGTTTCAGTGAAATACCCCAGAGATGGTTTACCTTCCGAGACCAATCCGTGAGAAACAGTCCTGATCTGGTGTATCCTTTCTTCTCTAAAGGGAAGTCAATGGAGGAACTCTTTTTCCTGATGGAGGTAATTTTAGTTTAAAATGCAATTCTAAACTGAAAGATTTCCTTGTAGAGTTAATAGTAATATCAGCCAATGGAGATCTTTTGTTAACTTGTTAATTTTTTGTAGAGATATTATTTTGTTAAAAACAGTTTTCCTGAGCTAAAATCTTTATTGAACTTTTTTTCAATTGAAAATCATGTTTGAAATAAATGTTTACAGTAAAACTTGTATATTACAAAATATTAGGGACAGATTATATTGATTTGTTATAAGTGTAATTTGTAATATCCTTTATGGTTATGATATGTTTTACAGATGATTAAATTGATTTGTTATTTGTAATATCCTAGTAATGTGCCTGATATGTTTTAAAGTCACAGGGAATCGAAATCACTTAGTTATAAGCATTAAGTTTGTGATAAGCTTGTTTGCTATAACCATGTTTTACTGTACTTAAGACATACAAATCATTATCAATAAGCTGAAAAAAAAGAGAATATCAGTCAGATTCAGCCCTGTTGTAGACAATAAAATACTTGTTTATAGAATTGCTTCTGTTTCATGTTTGCTGAAAGGTTTTTGTAAAAATTAAAACCTGTATTTGTAGATAAAGGAAGCCACACTTAATCAGGGTGCAGAAGATATTGAAGAACAAGTTGGCACCAGAGAGTTAGCCAGAGCTGGATCAGAACTACTTGGCCAGTCCATGTGTTGTGTATTTTATCCCTGTTCTCTAGGAATCCTCTGTATGGAAACTAAAGTAAGAATAGCTTCCTATGATAAACAAATAGATAATACAGTCAAACCTCATATATCATATTCATTTTGTGGAGAATGAAAGTTTAATTTAAACTACAAATAATAAAATAACACATCTCAGAAGTCTGGACAAAATATGCCAATTTCTAAAAAACCAATTTTCATAATATTGATATGAAAAAAAATATATATATGATTTTTCATTATTTTTGCCAATTTTCAAAATAAAAATTTTCAAATAAAAAGATTGAACTTTGATGCTAGTCATTCTTACCTGTGATATTTAAACAGAGTTTCCAACTGTTGACCACATTTCCTCCAATAGATAATCATAGATAATGAATAGATCTGAATGAAACTGAATCTTGATTTTGCTATGGCTGGATTTATGTCAGCACAAAATGAACCTTGTATTTATAGTATAAAACTAACATAATAGTTCTGTTGTTTATAATTCTCTTGTTTCTGTTGTAGTTAATGTTTGTTTTCCTGAAAATCTCACTGAAGCATTCCATCTCCATGCGTAAGGGAGAGAGAGTATCTCCAGATAACCCGGGGAAGATCTTGTACACCGAGGCGTTTGACATTCTGAAAGCTGAGGACAGATTAAAAATGGCGGACTTCTTGTTCTGGTTAGGGTGTGTTCAGGATTATGGAAAATATAAGTTTTACTGACCATGAACAGTGTATTATTAGCAATTGAGAGAGGTTGTCAGTGAATTGTACATTACAAATAATTGTCTAAGTTTGTCAGAATACAGCACATTTACAGTCTTTGTCAAAATTTGTCATCAAATACCATTAATTTTATATGTCAACATAGGTATTTTCAATGACTGTAATAGTTTTCAAATGCAATGTTTTATAAGTTATTATCTTGAAATATAAGAAAACTTGTCTAGGTTTGAAAGTTTAAAATAGTTTTATTTTCAGTTATTGGTGATTGCCTTAGTTTGTACACTATAATTATAAGTACAGTGGATAGTCAATTTGTCTGGATACCCGAATCACTAGTTAAATAAAACAATATAACATCTAAAAATGCCGTCCCAATGAAAAAGAGTCCGGACACTGAAACATCCGGATATCTGGGGTCTGGATATCTGAAGGTTCACTGTAATTGAAATTTTTGGAGAATTTGATAAATGTTTTAAAAATATAAAAACGGGGAATTCCAATGGATAAGCGTACTGCTGAGATCATGGTGTAATTAGTCCCCCCTTCCTCCACCATCCTCCTTTGTTGAACACAATTGTAAATTTTTAGCTATAGACTTATTTAGCGAATATGTTGGATATAAAAAAAAATTATAACTAGAGGTACTGTTGTGTTAATATACGAGGGTTGTCCCAGAGAAATGCGAACATTTTTTATATCTTTTGTTTTACTAGGCCTATAAAGTTAAAAATTGGCATACATCATGATCAACATTTTTTGGATAATGCATAAAAATTTCAAAGAAATATCTCTATAAATAAAATTTTACTCTTATGTAAGGGAACCTATCAAATTAACTGTCGGCGCAACACTGGCGACGTCAAAACGTATCTTGTAATGTTTAGGAATTTTTTAAGGAAAATTGCGCCTCTATTAATATTTATTTTTAGCACACATACGGCAATGAGTTTTTTTTAGTTACCAATTTATGCATCTCAAATACTAGTGCTACTAAAAGATTTGGGGGTGGGGTGTGTGTTAATTCTTTCAATAGACAATTTTACAATCCCGATTATAAAGCTACCTTATCGAATTATTAAAGGCCATTATTTAACAGCGGCCTTCACGTAGGCCTTTGACGCCCCACTCTTGTCTTTTCAGTTAGTCTTTAATTTTGTGTACATGTCTATTCTCTTCTATCAGAAAATTAGTCAAGTCAACCTAGAACCTCTTCTACTAGATATAAACCTGTTCCCCATATTATGTTTGTGTTCTTTCATCGTTAATTCTTTATGCAGGAGTCATATCCCGCTCAACATAGTGTTGCTTGATAATTTTGTGCGCCGCATCACAGCTTAACGTCACCATTTTTGACAAAGTCTAATTCAGAGCGCTTTGCTATATATATATCGTCATATATTTGTCATTATTGATGTAAAAAAAAAATTAAATTTTAAACACAAGTACACCAAATCATAGAGTATTTATGATAATAAAATTTTTGATATTATATTACCATATAGCCTGATAACAACGAAAACTTCAATCACAATGCTATTTGTAAAATTCAAAAAATTGTCGTGCGCCGACCACCGATATTTAACATCATTTAAATGCTGTTGTTATGTGCATATGACATCACATGCCTATAATATTTTGTCAAAATATCTTATAGATGATTTCCCAACACCATACCAAATTTTATTAATTTTGATTGAATAGTATTTAAAATATTAAAAAAGTTCGCGTTTTTCTGGGACAACCCTCGTATAAACATAAATGTATACAATGAAATAGTGAATAAATATGCAACAGGTGAGTTTCAATGAGTTGATAACTCACCAAAGATATGAGTCACCGGATCCCACAGTATAGACGTCTGGTCAATGTAAGGTCCTGGGAGGTAACTGCTAAAAACTGTTTATATGCTATTAATAGACATTAAAAGTATCCCGATCCCGATCATAAATACATAGGTTATTAGTCAGCCCGCGGGCTGACTAGTTATGGTACGAAGAACTTCAAATGCGCTTGCGCGTTTTGGAATTCTGGGAAGTAGTTCTGCAGTAAATCATTCTTGCTAGTTTCATTTCAGTAAACATCAGTATAGATTAAACCAAGAAATCCCTATTTAACACCACGGTAATCTGTTAATTTAAATTCAAATCAAACAGGAAGGTCATATATTCTTATTTATTTACAAAAGCTTCGTAAACAGTTCCAAACATTTTTTTTTCAAACTGGCTCGCAGAAATTTGACTGGTTCTCATCGGATCTACGCAGCAAAGCATACAGTTGTATGAATTTATTTCACGAAGTGTTTGACGCGTCAATTGAAGGTCTTTTGTAAAGTATATTGAAGGTATTTTACTTATGTATTAAAATCTACAGCATAAACATTGGTTCATTAAAAATATTGATGTTAATCAGTTTTTACTGGTTTTACTTTCATTTCCAATAAATCATTTCGATCCCGATGCAAATTAGCGAACTGATTTGTTAATGCATACATCGGATACTTCGGAAAGAGACTCAACTGACTGAGCTTGCTCGTTTGTTGTCCCCCGCTAAAAGTGGAAGAATGGATATTAATTTCGGTTTAGCTGTCATTCCGTCCGTCTGTCTGTAGTTCTGTCTGTCTGCAACACTTTCATTTCCCTGCAATATCTCTAGAAGCCTTTAAGATTTTGCAGTGAAATTTTACACAACTCACGATGGCCTATGGACAACTCCTCTTGATTTTGAGATCAAAAGTTTAAGTTTATAAATTCAAAATTCTCTCTGATTTAAAAATTTGTTTCCGCGCAATATTTCGATAAGCCTTTAAGCTTTCCAAAAGAAATTTTATACAACTACCTATGGCGAAAGGAAGACCCCTACTTAGTTTTTTTTGTGACTGTGTGTAAAACTTTCATTTCCAGTCAATATATAAAGAAACTTTTGAGATTATACAACTAAATTTTATCCATTACTTCGTATGACCCCGTCCGTCTTTCTTGAGATGCACCCCCAGATGGAGACGCAGATTCTCTGAATTAGCTTGTTTTTTTTTTATCAAATGAGACCATTTAGGTTGTGGCAATCAGATTTAGGAATTTATAGTTTTGTTACGTTATAGTTAGAGATCTGGTAAATAAATTTGTAAGTCTAACTTTTTTGATTTTGTCTCAATACTACTTTTTTCCGAATTTCAAGTTAAAATTCAGCTAGCTACGTCAAATTAGGATAGTTAACAAACTAAAAATAAAAAAAAGTACCAATGTATTGTAAAGAGATTAAGCTTAACAAAGCTTAAATGTTACATGAATATGGGACCTGTTTGCATGAAATTTCTCTATTCTAAAAGTACTAGAAAATGTCCTGGGTCCTTTATCGTTATTCCCAATTAAGGGTTTAGTATGGTTGTTACGGTATTGCAGGGACGAAGGTGTCTCCATTGTCTAAACACAGTAGTCCTGAGTGATTCAACCTGCGACATGACATACTCTAACAGGGGTGATAGTGAAGCTAATGAGGTCCCGTTTGGTGGCCATGGGATTGTTGAAACTGCTATAATGTTCATACACCCCCCACCTTCTAAATTCGTATGAATCCGATAATGAGCTTGTTTTATAACTTCATGGAATTATGTTTTGCGAATTTGAACTTAAATTAATATTATAGTTTCTGTTCTTTTGATTAAGAAACATAAATGCTATAGAATCTGCATGCATCAACGCTTTTGTCCCTATTCGGAAAACTGTTAAGACGAGGTTTTTAATTTAAAGTAGCCAAATATGCTAATGATAAAAAATATTGAAAGCATTTTTTCAGTTCCCTATTATTTTTTAAAACATTATCACAGAGAAGAAAAATCCTCTGGCTGACTCTCTAAGCTTTTTTTAAAAGCTAAACTTGTTACTACAGTACTGTGAGCAATGGGCTCACTAAATGATACCACCCGCCTCCCATATGTGTATAAATGGCAGTGTCCATGTTTTGCTATGGGAAACCCAAAATATGTGTCGGATCAAAAAGTAAAATAGGAGGTGCACAATGGCAATATGTAATAAAGATTCTGTTCTGATATTTAAGGAATCACTGTCTAGTTAGTATAGTATGCCATGGCATCAACAATAGTGGGAAATGTGATAATTTGCTTAAAGGGCGAAGCCCGTTATGCATAAATTATTCCATGTTTCCCACTATTGTTGATGTCCCTGGCATACTACACTAGCTAGACAGTGATTCCTTATATTTCCATTTCATTGTGAAATAGAATTGTAGATTTAGACTTTTAAAATGCAGGCATAGATTTAAATTACATGAGGATTCCCATCCCAATTTTGTTGATGTCCCTGGCATACTACACTAGCTAGACAGTGATTCCTTATATTTCCATTTCATTGTGAAATAGAATTGTAGATTTAGACTTTTAAAATGCAGGCATAGATTTAAATTACATGAGGATTCCCATCCCAATTTCAATAGTCCTCGCCCACTGGCGTCAAACACAACAGGAGCTGCACAAAATTTTCATGCATATTTGGCCTCCTTAGCATCAGACACAGAGACAGATGCGCATGAGATTTGCATGCATATTAGGCCTCTTTAGCTCCTGACCTATTGATCAGCCTAATTTACATTCCAGTAGAATTATCATGAAATAACTTTGCTAACTTTCAAAGAGTTATCATAGAGAGAAAAATTAGAAAATGGAAATAAATAGCAATACATAACTTGTGTCAATACACTTCTTGATGAACTGTCAGTTATACGTTATTTAAACATAAACAAATTTTGCCTATTTTTCAGAGGACTGGATTCCTCTGTGACTTCCTATACACAGAGTCAGGTGAATGGAATGGTGCTAGCTGTTAGGGAGTTTGCTGTGGAGACATCTCAACTGACCAAAAAGACACTGTTTACCGAGGCCAAGTCCGAGGAGAAGGGAAGGAAGAGGAGACGGACAGGATCGCGGGGTCAACAAGCAGGGTCACGGAGTCGTGGTGATACAAAGTGTGTGACACATCTTGATAATTTCTTCCAGAATTATTTTGAAGTGTTTGGAAGGATGTTTTCTTTAAAAAAGGGGTTAGTACAGTATGTCGCAACATTCAATAGCCTAATAAGGAATTGATGCTTACAACATGATTTTAAATCACTGTTGATTGAATTATACATGTATTGAAATTCCATGACTCAAAACAACCATTGCAAGAGTTTGTACATTCACAGTGAATGACTGAGGAATCAGAATGTGAAATAAAAGGGAGGGAAGATTGAATTTTTAACTCTTTCTTATTTATTGATTTTTGTGTTTCAGTGAAATACCCCAGAGATGGTTTACCTTCCGAGACCAAACCGTGCGAAACAGTCCAGATCTGGTATATCATTTCTTCTCTAAAGGGAAGTCAATGGAAGAACTCTTTTTCCTTATGGAGGTAATTTTAGTTTAAACATGCTTAAGAATAACTCATCACTTAAAAACGCAATTTTAGACTTAAAAAGGCTCTCCTTGTAAAGTTAGGTGTTAGTTAATAATTAGCAGGTTGTGATACAAACAAGGATGTTTCTGACAAATAAACTGTTTGAATCTTATCTGACTTCATCATTCTCCCAGGTTTACAGGTAGAAACCATGTAGCAGGTAATGGTGAAATAAACCTGTATTCTATTGAAGGTTACATGTATTTGGATGAAGCACCTTAAAGTCTACACTAAATGATACTTCTTGTTGATGGGTCTGCTTTTTACAGTTTTTCTCTGTGAACTTAAGTCTGATCAGGCTTAAAATCAGCCCCCTGACATTAACTTCTACCTAATGATATGACATTGCACTATTTACATGTTGAATGAAAAGTTATCCATTTTCATTTGTCATTGGCTTCAATATATAGGAAACTTTTAACTTCTGAATCACATTTATTATAATTAATCTTTCTGACCAGAACAAAGTCATTTTACAAAAGAAAAAGAATCATATTAAAAAAATCTGGTGGAGGTAATTTTAGTTTAAACATGCTTAAGAAGAATTCATTACTTTTAAATGCAATTTTAGACTTAAAAAGGCTCTCCTTGTAGAGCTAATAGTAATACCAGCCAATGGAGATCTTTTTTAAATTGTTTATTTTTTGAAGAGATATTATTTTGTTTTCCTGAGCTAAGATCTTTATTGAACTTTTTTTCAATTGAAAATTGTGTTTGAAATAAATGTTTACAGTAAAACTTGTATATTACAAAGTGTCAGGGACAGATGATTAAATTGATTTGTAATTTGTAATATCCTCTATGATTTTGATATGTTTTAAAGATATATGGAGTCTAAATCACTTAGTTGTAATCATTAAATTTGTGATAAGCATGTTTGCTATAACCATGTTTTACTGTACTTAAGACATACAAATCATTATTTATAAGCTGAACAAAGAGAATATCGGTCATATTCAACCCTGTTGTAGACAATAAAGTATTTGTTTATAAAATTGCTTCTGTTTCACTTTTGCTCAAAGGTTTTTGTTAAAATTAAAATCTGGATTTGTAGATAAAGGAATCTTCAGTTAATCAGGGTGCAGTAGCTATAGAAGAACAAGTTGGAAGCAGAGAGTTGGCGCGAGTTGGAGCAGAGCTGTTGGGCCAGTCCATGTGTTCTGTACTTTATCCTTGTTCTCTGGGGTTCCTCTGTATGGAAACTAAAGTAAGAATAGCTTCCTATGATAAACAGTAGATAATACAGTCAAACTTCAATTATCATATTCAAGTTGTGGAGAGCAAACATTACATTTAAACTACAAATAATGTAAGTAAGTTATCTCAGTTGTCTGGCAAAAATATGCGAATTTCTAACAAACCAGTCCACATGATATTAATATGAAAAAAAATATAAATTTAGTTTTACATTATTTTTGTCAATTTTGAAAATAAAAATTTTCAAATAAAGAGATTGAATTTTACATGAATATCATGTAAGACATATTTACCTGTGATATTTAAACAGAGTTTCCAACTGTTGTCCACATTTCCTCCCATAGAAATAATAGATCTGAATTGGAAGAAGCTGAATCTTCATTCTTGATTTTGTAATGGTGCTGTTTTGACCTCTAATGTCAGATCAGACAATTAAATTGGATTTCTGTCAGCACAAAATTTACCTTGTAATTATAGTGTGAAACTAACATAATAGTTCTGTTATTTATAACTCTTGTTTCTGTTGTAGATAAAGTTTGTATCATATAGCATAAATTTACTAAAATAGCCCTGTTGTTTATAAGTCTCTTGTTTCTGTTGTAGTTAATGTTTGTTTTCCTGAAAATCTCACTGAAGCATTCAATCTCCATACGAAAGGGAGAGAGAGGATCTCCAGATAACCCGGGGAAGATCATGTACACCGAGGCGTTTGACATTCTGAAAGCCGAGGACAGATTAAAAATGGCGGACTTCTTGTTCTGGTTAGGGTGTGTTCAGGATTATGGAAAATATAAGTTTTTCTGACCATGAACAGTGTGTTATTAGCAATTGAGAGAGGTTGTCAGTGAATTGTACATTACAAATAATTGTCTAAGTTTGTCAGAATACAGCACATTTACAGTCTTTGTCAAAATTTGTCATTAAATACCATTAATTTTATATGTCAACATAGGTATTTTCAATGACTGTAATAGTTTTCAAATGCAATGTTTTATCATTAATTATCTTGAAATATAAGAAAACTTGTCCAGGTTTGAAAGTTTAAAATAGTTTTATTTTCAGTTATTGGTGATTGCCTAAGTTTGTACACTATAATTATAAGTACAGTGGATAGTCAATTTGTCTAGATACCTGAATCACCAGTTAAACAAAACAATATAACATCTAAAATGCCGTCCCAATGAAAAAGAGTCCGGATCACAGGCACTTGTTTCTGTAAAAAAAAAATTGACCCATAGTATAATAATAACACAAGGTATCTAACTCCGATTTACACCGAGTACCCCCCCCTCCCTTAGAATCACGCTCATTTACACTTTCAGAGGAAATGCACAGGGAAACTGTTTATACCTATGTCATCTACGATAATTTATCTACACAACCATATATGGTTTGCTTTTCCTTGTTTTCTTTAATCTCCGTAAACAGTGTCAAAACTCTACTCGCAGTGTGGAAAAGTCAAACTATACCATAGAATCGTATATTATAGTAGCGGGCAAAGAATCAGACCTCGAATTTGATTGGCTAAAAATCTGTTTCTAAAATTAATCGGAAAAACATCGTAGTGTTATTATGGAAAATAAGACATGTATTATAAAATTTTATTAATTCGATGCAATATTTAAAATCTGGAATTGAATTTTTAAACCCACGCATTCTTTAATTTTTCTCTTTGCCCGAGATCAGCATATACCGTTCTATGGTATAGTTCGACTTTTCCACTCAGCGAGTAGAGTTTTGACGCTGTTTACGGAGATTAAAGAAAACAAGGAAAAGCAAGTCATATATGGTTGTGTAGATAAATTATCGTAGATGACATAGGTATAAACAGTTTACCCATGCATTTCCTCTGAAAGTTTAAATGAGCGCAATTCTAAGAGAGGGGGGTACTCGGTGTAAATCGGAGTAAGATACCTTGTGCTATTATTATACTATGGGTCAATTTTTTTTTACAGAAACAAGTGCCTGTGGTCCGGATACTGAAGCATCCAGATATCAGGGGTCCGGATATCTGAAGGTTCAATGTATTTGAAATTTTTGGAGAATTTGATAAATAAGAAGTTGTCTAAGATTTGTCTAGGCTTGTAAGTTTAAAAAAAGAGTTTTATTATCTTTGATCAGTGATTGTCTTAGTGTTAACATAACAGTAACTGATATTTTCAGAGAATATAGAAAAAAAAGTAGTGTAAGATTTGCAATAAATGAAATGCTTTATAAATTGAATTTTACAAGATCAAACAGGATCTTAGGCTTATTTGTAGAAGATAAGTTTATTTTTTCCAGAGGTAGAAATTGTTTGATTTGATACATTAAAGAAACAAATATGTAATTCAACAGGTTTACTAGATTATTTATATTTTGATTTTTACAGAAAAGTTGTCAGTTTTTATATATTTAGTTTATGTGTATAGTTAAATTACATTCTCCTTTTCACTAAGGACTACAGTTTATGTTTCAAAGCACATAAACATATGTGTTCTATTGCATGTAGACCTGAGTATTGATGTAATTTTTCTTGATTGAATTTAATGTAATTGAATTAAGATTAAATATATGTGGATGATGATAGAATTGTTGTGGTTTTTTTTCAAAAGCTCAGAGGGCTTATGCTTGCATAAGTATTTTAGTATTATTTTAGTATTTTCTGTGTTCTTCATTAAGAACTTAGGTATGAAGAACTATTGTTAATATATTTTATTTGGCCTGTGCGATATTTGGCAGAAATTGATTCTTTTATAAGTTTGCGTAGATTTGATTTGACATTATCTGAATATGTATGATAAATGACATTTTGCGATTAATTAAATTAATTAATTGCTACGTGTAAATGTAATAGGTTTACTGCATACTGGCCAAAATAATGAAAATTCTAGTCTTCTTTGTCATACTTATATAAAAAAGTGGTAGAAGATGAAGTGTTTAAAAATTTAATATTATTCCCAACTATGAAGTCATATTTACACGTCTTGTTTGATGATGTATATTGTAGTTCAGAATTAGACCAAAAAACAGGTTTCAGACCTAAGAATTGCTGAAGACGTTTAAAGTCAACATTACTTAAATTCAACAGCCATTATAATGAACCTATAAACTAATATTAACTAGCATTGCATTCAGTGGTTCTTAGTTTGGTTCACTTGTTTAATACTAGTTGAAAACCCATTTTTCAATACTCAATTTGACAACAGAATCTTACGTCTTGCTGATCTATACAAAGGGCTAACGGTGGGTATGACCGTTCTAGACACCTGATACTACCTCTCAAATTTACAGGGGTCTCTGTTTTTATGCCCTCTTAACAGATATTTTTGTTAAAAATAGAATTTTAAGGATTAATAACTGTTTTCATCCTAATGATTTCCCTGAAAGCCGAAGTGAGTTAATAATACGACATCTCAGATTTGTCTTTCCATCTGTATACATGTACTTTAATGGTTTGACTGATTAGACATGGTTGACCCATTCGAGAGGCCATGTCCCTCCTAGCTAGGTGACATTACAATTTTTTGGAATTAATTTTTTCTGATATTTATTTTAAAGTTCTGATGTCCAGTTTTAACACTCTCTGCACCCTCGCAATTAATGTAAAAATTAAATCCTTGCTGTAAATTTTACTTGTAGAGTATTTTTGGGTTCTTTAAACTATCCGCAGAGGTATTGAAATTGCATCTTGAAGCTATTTATAAGTGTAAAGCAAACGAAGCTTATCATTCATAGTTTTCAAATTAAAAATACAACATTTTTTAAATCATGTTATATGATACATTATATATATTGACATATAAGTTTGACCTATAAAGAAGAAGACCAAAATCCTCAAAATAGTATTGAGCATGAGTGTGGTAAATGCTAGAATATACAAAAAGATGATCAGTTGATATGATTATGATTAACAGACTGTAATCATACTCAGCAGGTCATTAGAACAAAACAAATCAAAAGTAGGGCAAACGCGGACCTCCACAAACATCAGGGGCTTGTTTTTCAAAAAGGCCTACGAGTCGTAAGCTAAGTCCGGACTAAATCAATGACTACACATTAAACAAAAGTTGCATGCTGTAGAGTGTACATGGAATTTCGGAATGACGCTGTACTTTGTACACTTTTTGTTTTGTAGCAGGAATGGATTTTGTTATACATGTATGCATTTATGCCTTGTATTTGAGTAATAATATGTTATTATATCAATGTTTTCATACATATATGGGTGCATCCACTAAGATTCTAAAGCTGAATTTTCTATTGTTTTCTAAAAAGTATAAAAACCCGTGTAACTGCTAGTTTAGTGGGGAATCTTGAAAAGCATTGATTTGCTGTAAGTTCTCTCACTTTTTATAGAGGTTTATTAGGTATTTAACAGGTTGCACCCTTAGAAATTATGTTATTATTAGGTATTTGTACAAAATTGTCGTCGTCTATTGCTCCTTTTAAATTTATTAGGCCATAAAACTAAAAGTTAGGAGTTAGGTTCTCAATAAATAAATGTAAATAAGGGGTTTTAGTTTCCCTAGGCCTTTTCCCCCGGCTAGGTTGGGCTAGCGTTTCCGTACGCTAGGTTGGGGGGTGATTAAATCATTTTTGCTGGGTTTCAAAATTAGGGATTATTTTTACAAGGCAGAAATTTACAGTTGTTATTTTTTTTATATACCATTTTTTTGTTTGTCTATACAAAGGTTAAATAAATTTTGTTGTTTATTGAAACTGGTGTTTTCATTGCAATTGACACGAGGTGTTGAAATAAGGTACAAACAGGCTCGGAAATAAGACCAAGCAGAATCTCAAGTCAAAATAAGAACCTGGAAATTATATATATTTGAAAATAGGAGAGTGTTGAAAATATTCTAGAACCACTAATGACAATGGTGTTCTGAGACATTACTCCTATTACAGAAAAATGGTGCCGTGACCAGGATTTGAGGCCACTGTATTGGCTTTTCGTGCAAAATTTCATTTTTGGGTTATTAGTAAAACCATTTGTGTATTTCACGCCCACGCTTATTTCAGTGTCATCTGTTTTGTTATAATCTGTTTCAATAAACTACCCGTTTTTGGAGTCAAAATGTCTCATTTTTCGCATTTAAAAGGTTTAGTAAAACCCGAAGATTTTTGTAGAGAACTCGAGGGTCAATCAAAGCAATATTTTGACGATTCAGACATGTTATGGGGAAGCCCACGTGTTTCTAGTCGTACAGGTAAAAGTGCTGAGTCGGATCTAGATCGTGCGGCATGCGCTTCTCAAGTTAGCGAGGGTTGTATCGCACCTGTTAACACAATGCCTCAGACGCAAACAATAGACAAACTCAGTCATTGTCATTTAAAAATAGCCCTAGTCCATTCACAGGTGACCTTGCAAATGAAAGTTGTTTGTTACAATATGACATAGAGTCCCCTAAACCAAAACCAACTTGCAATACAATCAAAACAAAGAGTGGTTTGAGTGTACCTGATACAGAAAAATTTAGAGCCGATGTTAGAAAAGAACTAAGAGAAATGTTTCCTGAACTTTCAGAATTTTCGGAACATGACAATGAAAATTTACAAACTCGAAATCAATCAATTTCAGAAAAAGATTTTCGGAACTTTGGTGTCGGAAATGTAAATGAAAATTCGGTTTCAGGTGGAATTCGGAAAGAAAAATCAAATATTTTTGCTAGCACTCCACTTATTTCGGACAGTCGAAATACTTTGCCAAAATTTACACCCCTGATGCACTTTGACTCAGATCACTCTA
Organism: Saccostrea glomerata; assembly: GCA_003671525.1. Classification (NCBI taxonomy): domain Eukaryota; kingdom Metazoa; phylum Mollusca; class Bivalvia; order Ostreida; family Ostreidae; genus Saccostrea; species Saccostrea glomerata. The sequence continues at coordinate 248,187 of PRKT01000701.1, forward strand.
GAGACACACATACCCTGCAGAATTTAAGAGATACCTGGGGAGCGAAAGGTTTTCACAACCGGGTGATCAAGGACACTCTGTTACATCTCTGCCTACACAAAGGTCCCTACACACATCACATTTACAAGGGGGTTCCAAAGTAAGGAGTGAAATAAATCAGGGAAATGTATTGCCACAGAGTGCGCGCCAGTTCAATACATATGCAACGCAATCAAGGGGAGTAACTCCTATGCGCTTAAATATGCAAACATTGCCTCAAGAGTTATCTGATCATGGTAATTTTTCTAGATCATCCAGACTTGCAAGAAAAGAACAAGAACCACAAACTTATGATGGTACATCAGATCTAGAAATTTTTTTTACAACATTTTGACTGGGTTTCTATGTACAATGGCTGGACCAGTGCTGAAAAAGCACAACAGTTAGTTTAAAGGGGGATGCTCAACAAGTGTTTAGAGATCTAGACCCTGAGAATATCAGAGAGTTTGATGACATTAAACGTGTTCTCATGCAAAGGTTTAATCCTCCGGGACGCGAAGCTGCGTACAGATGTCAATTTAAAAATTGCAAGCGCGTAGACACTGAAACAATTCCAGAATTTGGTTATGCATTAAAACACCTTGCTGCAAAAGCCTACCCTCAGTTAGATCGAATTGCTAGGGAGACTTATGTAATTGATCAGTTTATTTCAGGTTTGAACAACACAGAAATGAGAAAACATGTTCAGGTTAGACATCCAAGAAGTGCCGATGAAGCAATCACTTTGGCTGTTGAGTATGAGGCTTTTGATGGGCCTAAGGCAATTCTCAGGAAGCCTAATACAAGTGATGAGAGACTTCTGGAAAAAGTTCATGTAGTTTCTGAAAATAAGAAATCTGAAATTTCTGAAAAAGATTTGGCTACAATTATATCAGAAGAAATGGGAAAAATGATGAATCAAATCACATCAGAAATTAGATCCCTGAAAAATGAAAGAAAATTCAAATGCAAATATTGTCAGAAAATGGATCATCCTCATTGGAAATGTCCATCAAAGCCCTATCAGAAAAATCAAAATTTCCCTTCAAACTCAGACAATGTAAATAAGAATTCGGGAAACTAGGTCGGGTTGGATTCGAGGCCGACAGTTCAGCCCTTAAAACTGGTGAAATTGACAAATTTACCGATAGGCCAATGATTACATTGAACACCATAAAACCAAGTTGCTTGTTTATTGAAGCTAGGATAGGTGATGTTCAAACGAGTTTTCTGGTTGATACTGGTTCTGCAGTTACTATCCTTGATGAAGACATTTTTGACATGTTATCTGGGAAGATAAGACCTAAGCAGCTGAAAAGTGTAAATAAAACACTGTTGTGTGCGAAAGGTGAATCTATCCCAATACAAGGAATGTCAAATTTTTCATTTAGTTTATGTGACTCAGATACTGTTTTTGAACAACAAATGTTAGTGGGGAAGTTAGAGGGTGATATTAGTTTATTGGGAGTGGATTTCCTAAAGAAATATAAAGGAGTTGTAAACTTCCAAAATGAAACCTTGAAAATAGGTAAACAAAATTTCCCTCTTTCTGAAAATCCTAAACCTTTGTTCAGATGTGCCAGAATAAGACTCAGTGATACCATCAAAATACCTCCTGACACAGAATTTTGTTGTACAGGGTATATTCAAGGGAAACTTGGTACAAATTATGGGTTAGTGGAACCTAAACAAATTGTCAATGTCAATGGTCTATTAATGGCAAAAACCTTAGTTGATCCAGGGAGGGAGAAAATTGTCATATCCCTTCTCAATCTAACAAATAGGTCAGTTAAAATCAACAGAAATACTTGCATAGCTGATCTAGAACCAGTGGAGAGTGTGCATCAAATAGAGCCTCATTCTAAAACTCAAACAAAAAGTTCAAAACTTCCCGAACATTTGGCTACTCTTTTAGAGAAAAGTTCCAATCAATTAAATAAGAAAGAGAAAGAGAAAATTGAGAGTTTGTTGCTTGAGTTTGAAGATGTATTAATGACACCTGACGGGAAATTGGGTCAAACTGATTTGGTAGAATATAGCATAGATACTGGGTGTGAAGGTCCTATTAAAATACCTCCTCGGAGATTATCCCCAAAACAAAAAGAAATTGTTGAACAAGAACTTGACAAAATGCTTGATCAGAAAATAATAGAAACAAGTAATAGTCCATGGTCTGCTTTGTTGTTTTGGTTACAAAATCAGATGGGTCTACCAGATTTTGCATAGATTTTCGCAAATTAAATTCCATTACAAAGAAGGATGCTTATCCCTTGAACAGAATAGATGATGCGCTTGATGCATTATCAGGTGCACAATGGTTTTCCACATTAGATTTGGCCAGTGGGTATTGGCAATGTCCGTTGAAAGAGTCAGATAAGAACAAAACTGCTTTTACTACCCACAGGGGATTGTATCATTTTAATGTTATGCCTTTTGGGCTATGCAATGCCCCTGTCACTTTTTCACGCCTTATGAATCTGGTGTTGGGAGGACTCAATTGGACAAGATGCTTATGTTATTTCGATGATGTTATAGTTTTTGGCAGTACATTTGAAATTGCATTGAGAAATTTGAGAAAAGTTTTTGAGTGTTTTCGAAAAGCAAACTTGAAATTAAAACCCAAAAAGTGTTTTCTGTTTCAAAATGAAGTTTCATATTTAGGCCACAAAGTTTCAAAAGCTGGAATCAGCTGTGATCCAAAGAAAATAAATGCAGTTCAAAATTGGCCTGTTCCAACAAATGTTACTGAAATCAGATCATTTTTAGGTACAGCTGGCTACTACAGAAAATTTATTCCAAATTTTTCCACCATAGCATCTCCAGTGAGTCAACTCACCAGGAAAAACAAAAGGTTTAAATGGGATGATAATTGTCAAAAAGCTTTTGACAAGCTGAAGACATTATTGATCTCTGCCCTAATCTTGGCCTACCCTACTGCAAATGGTAAATTCATACTTGACACAGATGCCAGTGATACAGGGTTGGGTGGTGTGTTATCGCAAATCCAAGATGGAGAAGAAAGAGTTATAGCATATGCCAGTGTGTCTTTACAAAATTCTCAAAGAAAATATTGTACTACCCATAAAGAACTTTTGGCTATTGTAGTATTTTTGAAACATTTCAGAAATTATTTGTTTGGACAAAAATTTTTGGTAAGAACAGATCATGCTTCACTCAAATGGCTAAAAAATTTCCAAAATCCCGAGGGAATGATTGCTCGATGGATAAGTGTCATTGACATGTTTGATTTTGACATAGAACATCGTCAAGGTACTCAGCATGGAAATGCTGATGGGTTGTCCAGAATTCCAGTAAAACGTAAATGTACGAGAGAAAATGGCCCAGATTGTGATTCAAAATTTCAAAATGCAAATTTAGGTAATGAGAATTTGACTTCGGAGGTTGAGGCGGAAAAAGGAGAATTCCTTAATTAAGAATCTAAGCATTCTGACCAGGGAATATATCCTGTCCAAGCTGATGACCGTACTCCTAAAGTATCAAACTGGGTTGAAATTTGGGGTCCTGAACAAATAAAAGAATGGCAAAATGAAGACAAAAACATTGGTAAATTCAAACAACTCAAAACTGAACAAGTTACTAAACCAAACAGACAAACTATTGGTTCATTTTCCCATGAAATTCGAACTTTATGTCAAATGTGGGAAGAGTTTGAAATTAGGTCAGATGAAATTTTATACAGAGTGAGTGAAAAAGATCCACAAGATCATGTCATTTTTCAGATTGTTGCCCCTCAAATTATGAGAGAAAAGATTTTAGAATCCCTACACAATTCAAGAATTTCAGGTCATTTAGGGAGGGATAAAACATACGAGTCTGTCAAAAGAAGGTTCTATTGGCCTGGCTTGTCAAATGATGTAAAATTATGGTGTCAATCATGTGATCTTTGTGCACGTAGAAAACCAGGTCCAGGGTTTGGAAAATCTCCACTTCAGTCTTCTCTACTTCAATCTACAAAACCATTAGACCGAATTGCAATAGATATTTTAGGTGGTTTACCAACAACCAATAATGGAAATGAGTATATCATTGTTGTAGGTGACTATTTTTCGAAATGGAAAGAAGCATACGCTGTGTCTGATCATACTGCCCTTACAGTTGCTGACAAACTTGCTACTGAATTTATTTCACGTTTTGGTGTTCCAAATCAAATTCATACTGATCAGGGGAGAGAATTCGAAAGTGAATTATTTTCTGAACTTTGTAAACTTTTAGGCATAGAGAAAACTAGAACCACTCCATATAGACCACAATCTGATGGCCTTGTTGAGCGTTTTAATAGAACTCTGATCGCCATGTTATCTGCGTTTGTCAATGAAAATAAAGATGATTGGGATGACCATTTACCATACCTCATGATGGCCTATCGTGCAACCCCTCACATAAGTACAAAGTGTACTCCAAACTTGCTCATGTTGGGTCGGGAAATTTCATGCCCATTAGATATCATGGTTGGGATACCACCAGCAAATCCTGGGAAACTGTGTCCTTCAATGTATGTAAAATGGTTAGAAGTATCAATGAACAATGCGTTTGAGTTTGCATATCAAAATTTGGGTATTGCTTCTCAGAGACAGATTCATTATTATGATAAAGGGTTAAAACCAAGAGAATTTGAACCAGGTGAATGGGTTTGGAGATGGTATTTACCAGCTATATCAAATAAATTAGGTCAAGGTTGGACGGGTCCATATCTCATTATTCAGAAAATTTCAGATGTTACTTATGAGATACAGTTAAATTCAGAAAGTACCCCAATAACTGTCCATGTGGATCATTTGAAACCATTCCAAGGGAGACAACCTCCAGTCAATTGGTTGGAAGATAACGAACACCAAACTTCTGATGGAACCTTGAGCGAAACAACAGAACCACTTCCAAATAGTCCTTTGGTGCAACCTGAGCAAAGATCTCCTGTAAAAACAAGAACTGGGAGAAGAATTAAACCCAGGGAGATCTACTCACCATAACTTTATTCTCATTTATTTCAGATAAGTGAATTTTTTCAAAAATTATCTGTTATTTGAAAGTATTATTTGCAATAATTTGTAATTTCAAAATTTGAGTAATTAACATTTGGAAATTTATTTTTATCTATTATTTCATGGTAATATAAAAGAGTTGGAATATTAATTAAAACAGCTGGACTGTTGGCGCCCTATTCCTATACTCTGATATTACTTTGGTATAATTGATTTATTTTGAAAAAAAAAGAAGAGAATTTTCCTAATATTTGTCGTACCACTATTTTTCAGGATTGCTTAATGGACGTTTTAGATTTTTTGGTTACGCAGGAGGAGATGGATAATCTAGACAGCGACATCCGACCGGCGTGGAAGGAAGGTGGAATGATCTGCCCAGCAGACAACTGTGAAGTATTGCTGATTACCTACAAATCCTGCAAGGGACATTGGAAGGAGATTCATGAAGCATATATTGAAATCTTCCACTGTGGAGTGGAAAACTGCAGGTATTCCAGTAGACGGAAAAACCAGGTGCGTCGGCACGCCCGTCTCAGGCATGGGAAAAGCACAATTCCGCTAGGACAGCACGTCCGGAATATCAAATTCAAGGATCCCGGGCAGGGAACCATGCCCCTAGCCCCAATCTCTGCAGCCAGGAGAAGATATCGGGATGAACAGGCTAACTTGAGGAGGGCCAACCGAGTGACACCAGGGAACACCCTCGTGAGGTCAGGAACCAACTCCAGAGATCAAGACATCATTACAGAGGGGAAGGATACTTTTGTGGTGACCGGACGCCTGTGGGGTCCCACCAGTAAAAAGACAGTGACAAAATTATGAACATTATAAAGTTGATGTTATTCTGATATTTTTTTAAAAATTTTATATTACCTTTGTTGTTTAATTGAATTTTTTTTTTCATTCATTCCTGCTATAGGTATATTATAATTTTGAATAAATGACATGATCATTTAGTTCTTAAGAAGGGGGGAGTGTAGCAGGAATGGATTTTGTTATATGCATTTATGCCTTGTATTTGAGTAATAATATGTTATTATCAATGTTTTCATACATATATGTGTATACTGCCTTATCCCTAATTCATTTGTTTATATTTAGCATGTTTACAAACCTTCTCAGGGAAAAGCACGTGTTGCTTCCATCAAATCTTTTGGGCTAATGTTTATCTAAATTTTGATTGGCTATCAATACGGAAGTTAACCTTTTGGGTGTAACTAATATCAGTCAAAGTTCATACCCTTCGGGTGCATCCACTAAGATTCTAAAGCTGAATTTTCTATTGTTTTCTAAAAAGTATAAAAAACCGTGTAACTGCTAGTTTAGTGGGGAATCTTGAAAAGCATTGATTTGCTGTAAGTTCTCTCACTTTTTATAGAGGTCAAGTGTAAGTTGTCACTAAGTTTCTTTGAAATGCTGTACACGTTACACAACATTAATGTAAATCGACGGCCGCTATCTGCCATTTATGATTATCGGCTTCTAACAGTATTTCCAGTACTTTGATTCTTTTTCACAATTCACAATACGTTTATCAGTACTCCTAGTACTTTGATGCGAAGTTTGGACTAGCTGCGACCTCCTTTGCGATGGTTACTTTGAAGAGAAAAATAAGAATAAGGAACATATTATTAGTTCTCAAATGAATGGTCAAGAAGGAAATACATAGTAGTACAAAATTTCTACTTTCGTTTGATCCTTTTAATTTATTATCGTTAATTTTAGTAACACGATGTTCCAAGGACGACATATGTGAAATGTATCGCAGTTTTAGTTTTCTCTATAATTAATTATGTAGAGTTTTGTGGTTAAGTACTGTTAATTGGAGCAAAGATGGGTTATCATCGAGGAGGTAATTAGTAGTTTATGTAAAACTTAAAAAAAATTTCTTCCTTTACTTTGAATGTTTACATGAACGCCATTACCATGTACTGTACTTCCGTATTACATTGTACATTTACAATAGATTTACAAAGAATCCCCAGAGTTTTTATTAACTCATATCCCTTCAGGTTTTTCAGGTGATTTATCGCTGTTTTATTAATGATATATAGTTCATAAAATTAAAGTTCTTTTTCAAATTATAAATTCACCAAATATTAATTGAGACACTAATAATAAACATAAATTAAACTTTTATTTCATTTTACTTTTACTACTAATAATTAATCAAAGTACTGAAAGCACTTATGGGAGTTGAACATGGTGTAAATAAAATCTTTGATCGGGTGGTTAAGTGAGTGAACAGTATTATTATTTCAAATACAGACAACTGTTTCACATTTTTTGAGTTGGAACAATCTTGATTGAGAAAGACATTCAGAGACATTGACTTGCAAAAAAAATGCATGCGCCATAATGCTTGTTCGCCTATATTAGTCCTTTTTTATACCCCCTGCTTGAAAAGTGGGAGGGTATTTATTAATAGTGATTTCCGTCCATCTGTTTGTTACGCTTTAGGTATACCAATCTCTTATCCGCAACTCCTCTAAGACCACTGAACAAAATTTTCATAGAATCTTTAATACATATTGCCGTTGTGCTTCTTTTATTCTTTTTTCATCCTACACATATTTTGGGTTTCCCATTGCAAAACATGGACACTGCCATTATATTCATATTAGAGGCGGTTGATCATTTATATCACTGCTCACAGTCTTCAAATTTGTAATATATTTTTCCTTTGCACCTTTACCCATGTGTTATCAAAATTTCAGTTTCGCATGAATAATATCAATGTTGATAAAATGTGGATTTTAACACAGCATCCTTTCAAGAGCTAACAGGTTTGTTATATAAAACTTCTCTGTGAACATAAATGTATGTCAATTACACGAACGTTACATATGGAGTACGTCAGAACTTAATCTCTTTTAATATTGTGAAGAAAAGTTAATACCAAGTTAATTAAAAACAAATTTAATATTTCTTGACAAAACATAAAAACAGTGGTATATGTGAGAGTTTGTGTGCGTACAAATTATCTGGTATGTAGATGAGTTTTTTTTTTATTAAAAAAAATATACTTCGTTTTGTTGTTTTTAATCGCGATTTTACGAAAACATCGGTGTCCGTTTTTGGTTTTAATATTTATAACAGAGTACTAGTTTTACCGCTTTTGGCAGGTGATACTGCTGATTTAGTAATAAATACGCATGTTTCCTAAAGTTTTTATGCATTAATAAATTCAGCTAAACCAAGCAAATGTTCATGAAAAGTTTGAATAAGACTTAATTTAAAATTTGCCGTCAGTATGTAGAGTTGTCGTTCGTATCTATTTCAGTGTATGACGCTACACTAAAATGTGTTCCATTACGAAAAACTTTCAAAGTTCTTTATAATTTAGTTTTACATATGTACTTTGAACGAAATCTAATATTCAAAATAAGATTACTTTATCATTACATTTACTTACATCATGAAAATTTGATTAATTCAGGAGAAAATGACATGAATTATTTGTCGCGGATGTTTATGCATGTTGTCTGTTGAATATCATCGGAGTAAATCGGCCGACACAGTAGCCTCGCTTTCAGCTCTATATAATCAACACAATTTACTGCGCATGTTAAATACGTGATGACCATGGGAGATTGAACATAGTTCAACTCCCAAAAATGATTATGATATTAATATTGTTTTAGTATAAAAAGTTCAAATAGTATATCTGTTTACACATCCTTTTGATCTATTGTTGTTCCGTTTTGTCCGTCTGTCACTAACTTAAAAAAAAAGTTTTCTTAAGGAAAACAACAATTTTGAATTTTATGGCCTTCTCTCCCTTAGGCCTATGGTTAGGGGCTGGCTTAACAAATAGAAATGAATAAAATTTTTAAAAAGCAACAGTGCCAGAGGGGTAAGCTATTTGCATAGTGATCTTAGCCACTGAAAATACATTATATTTTGAAAATCATATTTACACATGTTTGTCTATCAGACATACCCCTGGTAGTATTTGTTTAATTACAATGGTATTTACTGGTATTCCAGTGTCAGAATGTTTAGAACATAACCTACTTATTCTGCCAATCAAATGCTTCCATTTCTCTCGAAGAACTGATTCTTCATGTTGAAGAATTCTTCTATTTCGGAAAAATTCAACATTGTCTGATTGGTTCTCTTGAAAATTATATGGGTGTGTCTTCATTGGTTTTTGTTCAGTACACAAAAAGTAACTATTCAAAACCCTCTTGCTGCTTACAATGATATTTGAACTTTCTATGCCTTGTTAATTTATCATCATTTTAGCTTGCTCTTGAGAAAACCATATCAACCCTTCAAAGTGTCATCAAACGAACATTGGACAGGGCCAGAGGTGAGATAAACTTTATTCTGAATAGATGGAAATAAATAAAAGTGATTTAAGATACATGTACGACATGAGATTTTTAATTTTGTTCATTAGATTTTCTCATCGTTTTATTTCAGTTCTTGCTGAAGAAGGAAATGCACCTACCCCCGCTCAGATGTAATTACAACTGGTCCAGAGTAAAACAGTCATAGAGAATCCACCCCAGAGTCATACTGCAGCAGTGTTATAACCAGTGTATACTCTAGTTAACTAGTCAGCTCCCAAGTACCAAGGAGAACCATTGGGCATTTAGTGACACCAATTCGCTTACATCATGTACATGAATTTTATGTATTTTTTGAACATGTGTATAGATGTATTTTTATGGATGGTTTTATTTTTGTTTTGTAAATTCATGTGTGCTATAGAGAGAATTGTATTTTTTGACTAAAGACTGTAGTTTGTTTATTAACAGCTTGAATACTCAAGGTAAAGCAAGCATTGCAGTGAGAGCTAATTATGTTCATTAACATCATTAATATGATGTGATATATGTTTTAAGATTTATTGATTTTTTTGTGAGGACATTTTGAGCTTTGTGATCAAATGAACTACTTGTAATTATATTTTATCAGATAGCCATTTATTATTTATTTATGATTATTGTTTTGCATCAAATTTTGCTTTGGGTATGCACATAAGGAAATAAGATTTTAAAGAAAATTGCAATTTAAATAACCCATGTGGTGTGTAAAAAGAAGCATTTTTCTCTTTTATAGACGCTTTAAAAATGCTTTCAATACAACTCATAATGAAGATGATAAAGTATTGATAATATAATTATGTACTTAAAAAACACATTTAAATACTTAATAGTTTAGAGAGATACATCTTAATTTTAGTCGCATAAACCAAAAAAAAAAAAATGCAGAATTTTCAAAGTAGCTTACAAATCAGGGAATGTATTTGTACATGTACTTATATTGAATACGCATTGTATATTTTGTTTGATAGAAGTGTTGTTCATGAACAATTTTTAGTATCAGACATACAAAAAAAATATTAATCATTTAATAAAGAAACATTTGCACTGATTTAAAGCTAACTTTTTGTTTATTGGATGCACAAAAGCTTGTATATGTTATATTATGTCACAGGTACTTAAAGTGTGGATACTGGATAACAAATATTTTTTCAGTTCCAAAATTACACCACTGCTTGTGACATTCAGTGCATATTGGTTTGTATTTTTTTTTTTTGGTTAATGTAGAATTTGTCCTTATGTGGTACAATTCTTTTTCATGAGCCCATGTTTAGTGTAACTGTTATTAAAATGTTACCTAAGCATTCAGCAAAAGATTGATTGATTGATTGTATATTGTTTAACGTCCCTCTCGAGAATTTTTCACTCATATGGAGACGCCACCACTTGCCGGTGGAGGGCTACAAATTTTGTCCTATGCTCGGCACTCAGGGCCTTTGAGCAGTGAGGGATCTTTTTCGTGCCAGCACCTACTGCGACACGGGGCCTCGGTTTATACGGTCTCATCCGAAGGACCGGCCTCCACGTCCCGCAGTGGGATTCGAACCCGCGACGTAAGGATTGACTCCTTACTTCGCGACTCTAGAGCAGACGCTCTAACCACTGCGCCACGCGGGCGACTTTCAGTAAAAGAAAAGGATTGTGGAGGTCTAATGATGAGCTAGGGTTATAATGGTAATCGACAGGTAACCTAAACACTTCGGACCTTCCATAGGAAATGAAGGGCTAGAATATCTATATAAGACGACCCGAAAAAGATAAAACCATTAAACAGTGTGCTATTCTTTTATATGCAACTATGGCACAAATAACGCAAAAAAATCATTGGGTATACAAAAACCAAAATTCAAAATAATGGAATCCTAAAAGTTGTTTGAATTAATTATATTCATTTAAGTTATTTTGCTGAACATTTTTGAAACAACATCTAATTGGTTAATTTTAAAGGGACTTAACTATACTCCAGTACAAGTACACTGTAATTGTATACAGTAGGTTAAACATAGAAACGGGGAATCCCGATGGATAAAGCGTACTGTTGAGATCATGGTGTAGTTGGTAGACCCCCCCCCTCCATTTCCTTTCCTCCACCGTCCTATTTTGGTGAACACAATTGTAAATTTTTAGCTATAGACTTCCTTAGCAAATGTGTTGGATTTTAAAAAAAGATTAATTTATAAAAAAATAGTGTATGTGAAAATATTACTCGTATTTGATACGATCATCATTTATTACACCTTGCGATCTTTAAACTCGATCTTGACTAGGCGTTGACAAAAAGGGGAGGTCTTATGATGAGCTCGGGGTATTGAGATAATCATAGGATAACCGAGGCACTCCGGACCACCCACCTATATTTCACAATCATCTGTAATTATTGCCTTGGATCAATAATATTTTCAAAAATATTTTCCTAACAATTATGATTTATATATGTAGTCTTTGGGTGGTAGAAGATGTTTTCCCAAATATACTTATAATTATTTTACTACATTTTAGCTGTTCTGTTATGTATTTCGCCTTGTAGTAAATTTTCTGATCATAATTATTGCGAAGTAGTATTGAAATGATTTTTAATTAGAATCATACTTAGCTTTTGTTGGTAAGGGAAATAACTTCAACATTTATTAATTGTAATGTTAAAACAGAAAGTATGTGACGGAAGTATGATTAGTATATTTCTCTCAATTCTTTTACTGTATAATCAACAATAAAGTTACTTTAAACATTTTTAATCAAATTAAATTTGACGCACATATGCAAGAAAACCAGGGATTGTTGTGGTCATCTGTTGTGTGGCAATTTAAATGTTCATTTTGAAATTTTATATGCAATTGGGATCCTTTTCGCAGTAAGTTTCATTATTTTTACTTTGCACAGCTGAAAAGAGAATGGTAGGTCTTCTTTTGAGCTCGGGGTATAGAGTAATCATAGAGATAACCGAGACACTCCGGACCTTCCGTATGACAGGGAAGCACTTCAACTTATACATAAAGCAGGGACCGAAAGAATGTTTAAAAATATAGTGTGCATGATTAAAATATCGTTTCAAAAATCTAAGAACCTAATGAGTTTATTTTCAAGATACATTTAAATTATTAATATATTTGATTACTTGTTGATCTTATTCGTTTTATTGTATAAAATTTTGACCATAAAGTTTGCTAAATTAAATTAAATTTATTTTCTGTAATGATTATCTCTTATCTTCCTTATCATTGGAAATAACCCCTAAATTATCACAACTTTGTAATCCCTGCAGGAGACGTATTTTACGGAACTGATATAAATATACATTTCAATTTTTTCTGTCTACTTCGTTAACTAATATTAATTTGAAAGCTTGACTGATACATACAATTGTAACCATTGAGAATTATTTTCGTTTTCAACAGTAAAACGATGCCTGTCTGTTCTTGTTATTTTAAATTGAAAGTATTAAAATACATTGTTATACTACATGAACAAGGGTAAATATCTTCATTTTTAAAATATTTTATATGAAATATTTGCTTTTTGTGAACATGATTTTATCATAAAGGCCTCTATACACACACCCAAAGGAGTTCCGATTTTAATATATGGTTCTTTTATCCAGTTGGAATGATCTGCCCGTTAAGTTTACAATTTACGTATGGTGTTTATTCCACATTTCAAGTGTTATAAACATTACTAGTATATTAGACCAAAACGAATCTAAACATGTATGTTATTAAATGATTTAAAGTAATAAATATTATTGTTTCAACTTTCATTTTAAGAGTCAAATACATGTAACATTTAAAAATGTATGCACAATTAAACTATAGAAGATTTTATCTGTATTCTTGAATTTTTACTTTATATTTTCTCAACAGCTATATATAATTTTAAAAAGTGTGATTGCGTGCAAGATGATGGAGTCATTTCCCTTTCAAAATTTAAATATCATCAAACAGATAACATTTTCTATATTCTGTATATTTTTAACATGTGTTTAATGAAATACCACTTGAAGATAATTAACAGAAACCAAGTTAATTCAGAGTTAAAACAAACCAAGTTCAGAATAACAACATGTAGTACATGTACAAATGGTGGCATATTTCTACCCCCTACATATGCATGCAAGATAAATTATGTTAAATGCAACATAAATTATTATGTAGACGTGCAACATATTTATGTCAACATGAAAGATAATTATGTTGACATGCAAGTTTTAAGAAAATATAATTTACATTGGTTAAATTTACTTTCTAACGCTCGTGTCTGGTCTGATATTGTAGTTGCAAGATACAACATAATTATGTAGACATGCGACTTATTTATGTCAACATGAAGATAATTATGTCAACATGTAACTTATTTATGTCAACATGCAAGATAATTATGTTAACATGCAACTTATTTATGCCAACTTGCAAGATAATTATGTCAACATGCGACTTATCTAAATCAACATGCAAGATAATTATGTTAACAAGGAAGATATGTATGTTAATATGCAACTTATCTTGCATAATAACATAAATATCTTTTATGTAAAAATATACATATTTCTGTTCACATAAATAAGTCGCATGTAAATAATCTTGGATGTGAACATAAATATCTTGCACGTGAACATAAATATCCTGCATGTCTACATAATTATCTCGCATGTTATCATAAGAATCTTGCATGCTAACATAAATATCTTGCATGTCTACATAATTATCTCGCATGTCAACATACGTAACTCACATCTTGTCATGATTATGTTGCATCTACGATGTCAGATACGAGAGTCAGTACGGAATTTTACCCATTTTAAAATAAGATTCTCTTAAAAGATTTGTAACTTGCATGTCAACATAACTTTCTTGCGTGTTGATATAATTTTCTTACAGGTTGACATAATTTTCTTGCATGTTAACATAATTTATCTTGCATGTAGGGGGCAGAAATATGCCACCATATGTACACATAGGAATTTTACCATTTTTTTTTTTATAAGACTTTGTCTCCAAAATCTACACAAATACTGTCAATCATAAACACAAGCTTTTGTTTTGAATATCAAATATAAAGCACTTGTTTACTAAGTCAAGGTGTTTTACAGATGACAAGTGAGAATGTTTGTAAATCGAATTTCAAGTTCCGTTTTTATTGAAAAAGCAGTTGTCTATGATGTCAAAAATGAAGCTTGGACTATAATGTATCATTGGAATGATTGTTTATACTACCGAAAAATCATGAGGGTTCGATGCTATTGATATTGGTAAAAATTTCTGATTTTAAATTTTCTACATGTTCCTTAATGTTTTTAGTAATCCATCTTGATTAACATCACTACTCAAATATACTGGTATAGAATACTCCTGGTGTTTTTCGTTTAGTGTTGTTAATATTAAGTGAGGAAAAGAAAAAGTACGTAAGGGTTGCCCGCAACCCTGTGTCTCGCCTGCTGTCGCT
>PRKT01000702.1:0-11367 GCA_003671525.1 Saccostrea glomerata
ATACTTGATTGCCTAACACAAATGCACATTATCGTATCCTCTCATGACTAAATTAAAATAATTAAAATGTAATCGGTCGAAATTTTAAACCAATCTTTTTTTTATTTATGTCATCTCTTACCCGGTATACGAAGCTCCTCTATACCACTGAATAGAATTTGATGAGACTTTCATGCCATTGTGCACCTTCTAACTTATTTTTTGACCCGACACATACGTGGGTTTCCCATAGCAAAACACAATTACTACCATTATATTATTATTATCTATGATGTGAGGTGTAGCGGCTTATAAATAATATGGGACACCATGAGTTATTTCTTTTTGCACTTTACAGCAATAAAGAAAGGGCAATTACCAATTGCAAAACATGGACACTGCCATTATATTCATATGGGAGGCCGGGGGCATTACTGATGTGGAACTTAACTTGAAGAAAACTTATCAATTATATAATAAAGTATACAAAGGAACATTAATACGAGCAAAAGCAAATAATTTAAATATTTTATTGTCAGTAAAATATAAAACAATAGCTAGTCTGTGTCGATTATTTGTTTGGATGATAACGCAAACACTTTTGGATTCAAGAAATCCTTGGTCTCCTTCGTCTACATTTCCACAACCAAATTATTTAGATAACGTAACTGTATATTATTTAAATATCATGCATTTAGTACTTATCTGATAAGATTTCCTACAAACCGTATTATTGACAACAAACGTTGATCTTTATGAACATACTTCCACAGTACTACATAAACAGAAATCAATAATAAAAAAGATTCAGTATGTTTAGATATCAATACTATACAATAATTGTTTTATTATATAATTCACTGATAAAATGATACAGCTCATTACTTGTTTGCATTAAAATAAATCCTTGACAAATACAAAGAGAAGCAGAATTAAAATATATATAAACCTTACAAAGAATATCAATTTGAAATGTTTTTATCTATTTTAGGTGCCATGAAAAAAAGATATAATGTCACTCTTTTTATTGGATAGATTTTGAAAGGAAGGAGTTTTATCACGGAAAACTGACTGCCAAAAAGTATAAATTGTTGTTCAGTAAACGTGTTGGAGGGGGGTCCCTGCAGCCCCTAGAACAACCATCACCCAAAAATATGTATTCGCTTTTGTTTTGTTAAGATGAAAAAAAGTCATAAACAAATTTGTATCAACTTGGAATTTCCCGATCTATTTTTACTTAAAGGTGGGATAAAAATTCTTGTATTCCCCTTGTATTCATACGTACACCCAATCAATGGCATGATTACTACTTCCCTTCTCATATGTCAAATCAAATATTACATGTAATACGTTCAAATTTTGATGTAAATTGAAATCTGCTGTGATGAAGTTCAGGTATTGATGTCCTACTCTTCCTTGTCTGAATCTGCAAAAATTAGCAATTAATGTAAGACATGTCTAGTCGGATCACTCATAGTTCCAATTGCAAAGATATTGAACGAATAAACAACATTTTATAAAATGGATTTTATTGGATGAGACATAAAATTTGTATTGCATAAGAAAAGATGTTGGATAACACAGCATTTGGATTTAACAAGTTGCATTTCACAAACATTAAAAAAACTCATTCTTTAATGATAATATCAATCTGATTATTCTCTTGATATTTTCAAAAAATATATTTTTCACAAGTTTTTAAGACCGTAGATAGTTAATTTACTTGAATTATCTAAGAGGCTATAAAAGATTCAAAAGATAATAATGGGAAAAGGGTAGAAAAAAATCCATATGATTTACCAGCCAAAGTAAAATTGTGTTTTACATAAATAAATTTAAAAAGTATATTTTTTGTGTCTTACCATCAGAACAAGAAGAGTTACTTTCCGATGGCCTAGAGGAACTTAACTTGCTATGTCTCCTGGGAGTTTCCTTGTCTGTAAAACATTTCGATGAGCACGTATAGTTCTGTTTGCAATCAAAATGCATGCAAAAGCTCTCATGCCCTATTTTTTTCATTTTCAGTTTTATAAATTACATATTCTTTCATATGTATGTGTTAATTATCACTATTCTTTGTTCAAAATTTTTGAAAACTACTGGATATAAAAAAAACAATAGAAAGAACAGGTGAAGTTTTGCCTTTTCACCTTTATTTTTATCATTAATTGATAAATAATTTGTCAGCAGTGAAAAGATATTACGATGGCAGATTTAGCACAAACGGAATATACAAAAACCTTTGGTGGTTAACGTATATGTACAATTTGATAAATCTCCAAGTACATAACGCACAGGAACTTTTGTCGCCTTTTGTGCATAGAAATTGTCAAATTGAAAAAAAATGACAGTTTCTTACAAAAGACCACTGCTTGATATATTTATGTTGATTTTGAACTTTAAAAATATAAAAAAGAAAATATATGAAACATTGACGGACTTGTCGGACGACAGGTGAACAGAAAAGCCAGGCCCGTAGGAAGCGATTTCAGTTTTGGGGAAGGAGGGTAGGGCAAAAGCCTACATGCATGTGTACATTTTAGGAGGGGGCACTATCAACCACCAAAATTCCTTAACATGCTCGACATGTAGACTAAGTTTTTATCGAGAGCAACGTGAAGTCCAAAAACCTCGAAATTAATTAATTTCAGATCTTGAAAGATGTATTGCTGATATTCGACGATGTTTTAAAGTTGAAGTGTGTTTTAGCTAAAAAAAAAAAGCAATAGAAGCGAAGACGAGAAGGTAAACAAAATTTGTAAACATATCTGTTTGTGAACGCTAGTGAGCGATACTCATACGTTTCAATGTTACATTGTTAAATATGGCAAGTCAATTGACCCAGTCTAAAAAGAGAGCGCTCGACTAACAACTAGTGATGGAGAAATTTCAAAGGAATGTGAAAACTTTCAGATGAGAGATGTCATGCACGGTATAACTAATATACAAAATACTCTTGCAAACCTTCTACTAAGGATTGATGGACAAGGTCGCCATCTAGACGAAGTTACAAATGACATTAGAGGAAAACATGTCATTCAGGAGAGATTAGAAAACGTACAAGAACAGACGAACGATACGATATATACTGTATAACCACTGAGCTGCAGGAAAAACAGAAGAAGATGGAAAGAGAACTTAGCCGAATGAACGATTACATAGTTCGGCTGGAGTATTATATTGTGTAAAGACCCAAAGTGAACAGATTCTAGAGCTTAGATCTAGAGCAATTGAAGACAATATCATAGTGAGTGGAGTACATGAAAAGACGCCCGAAATAAAAAATCCTGAAAACCTCGCAAAGATCATTAGTAACATGTTTGCAGTAGAGATGGAGATACCGACAGAGACTGCTGCTAGCCTACAGATATATAAAGTGTTCCGAATGGGGGAATACGACAAACAAAGGAAATATCCTCGGCCAGTCTGTGTCCAGTTTGTGAATGTCACACAAGTACATTGTGATGAGACACATCAAAATTCTCAAGGATAAGAAGTCCCCAATAAGAGTGTCTCAACACCAACCAGAAGTCCGTGAAAAAAGGAAACATTTATATGATGTCCAAAAGAAATATGCGGACTGTAACATAGAAACGGTGCTAAAAGGTCGAAAGCTCATTTTCACGCAGAGCAAGACGGTGTACAGGGAAAAAACTGGCAGCAGACCAATGGCCGATGAGATCATCAGTGGAGAAGAGGTAAAGATCGCGATCAGTACGGGGAAGACAACAGAAGACAATGGAAACCGGTTTGCTGCCCACGCAACGCCAGTAGAGTCCTATAAACAGGTGAGAGGATCGCTTGTGGAAGTTATGCGGACAGATAACACTACCAGTGCAAGTCACAACATTTATGCGTTTCGGTTCACCAGTAACGACGGCACGATACACGAGGGATTGGAATATGACGGCGAGCACGGAGCCGGGAGAATGCTACTAAAGACAGTGGCTGATAATGACATAAATAACGCACTAGTGGTCGTTTCGCGGTGGTGTGGTAGTAAGATCGGTCCTAGACGCTTCACGCACATCACAGAGGTTGGGATGAGTGCGGCGAGAAATATGTCGGTTCCCGTCTGACGCTTCAGAATGTAAACTATGAAAAGTCACTGGCTAAAAATACAAACTTACAGTAAATCACTTTTTCAATTAGTTAGTATTTGTGTACTTTCATCGAATTTGACTATTACGGTAATTCTGCATAAACTAAAACATTTATTCTAGTGGTTTAGTGGTTTTCGATATGACTATTTTCATGCTGCACATAATATCTGGATAAATTATAAATTATGTTCTTGTTTTGATACTATCCGGAATTTGCAAGTGTATACGTCACTATTTTTGTGTTTTTTTAAAGACTCAATTTCCCGTATAGATATCGTGCAGCATGGATCGTGTAAACTTGTAAGTTTTTGATCATTTCTATTCTATCACTCAACTCAGAGAGGAGTCTGTGTGCATAATTTCAGTTTTAATACAGTGTAAAGTGTGACATTTTGATATGGATAAATTTTTGTTGTAATTACATTTCAGATATATTTCTTTAATAGAAAAAAAACATGGTAAATACAACAAATTGTAATTAGAAAAAAGGAACTGAATAGGAAAGAAATTGAGTATATAGAGTTCCTCTCAACTGATTTTAATTTTCTATATTTTTAACATTTTCATTTCAAATATAAACTTAAAGTTAGGTTTTTTGGGTCTAGTTTTCACATTTTCAAAATGACAGCAGGTGAGTCTGAGCTTAAAAACTACTTTTCTGTAGTGTATATAGATTTTTACTTTTTTTATCAACTCTTTTTTTCTTGCTGTTGGGGAACAGTAAACTTTTTTATGCATTTACTGTGGAATGGATGACTATCCATGTGAAAATTTCCTACAAATACTTACTTTAAATTGCCAAGGTTTAGGGGTCATAAATAAAAGGAGGGATGTCTTTAAAATTTTAAAAGAAAAAATTAAATGTTTATTTCCTTCAAGACACACACTTTGTCACAAAAGATGAAAGCATGATAAAAGCATTATGGGGATATAAGGCTTTTTTTAGTTCATACAAATCAAACTCACGTGGAGTTGCTACACTTATTAATATTAACTGTGACTTGACATTGATTAATGAATATAAAGATGACAATGGCAATTATCTTATCTAGATGTAGTAATAGACAATCTTCCTTTTTTGTTAGTAAATATATATGTACCAAATCTGGATACACCAGCCTTCTATACAAAGATTTTAAATGTGATACAAGAATATTACTCATCACAATATATGATTATAGGTGGTGAATTTAATTTAATTTTAGATAAGGATTTGGATTCAATGAACTATAAAAACCTAAATAACCCTAAATCAAGAATGGAAGTATTAAAGATGATAGAGATACTAAATTTAAAAGACATTTTCGTGAAAACAGTCCAAATTTAAAAAGACTCACTTGGAGAAAGAAAAATCCAATAAAACAGGCAAGACTTGATTATTTCCTAATATCAGAATCATTACTAAATTTTGCTCTTTATGTAAAATTTGAAAATAGTTATCGTTCAGATCACTGTCCAGTTGTAATGGGTGTTAAAACAAATGAATTTTTGAGAGGAAGAGGGTTTTGGAAATTAAATAACTCTTTACCAGCAGATAAAGAATATGTAAATTTGATAAAAGAAAAATTAAATCAAAAATATTTAATTACAATACGCCTGTCCTATCTACAATTTTAATGACATTGACTCTATTGAAAATGATAAAATTCAGTTTATGCTAAGTGATCAATTATTTCTAGATACATTATTAATAGAAATAAGAGGAAAATCAATCTCTTATTCAACTTTTAAGAAAAAGAAAATAACTGAAGAAGAATTGCAACTAGAAAAAGTAATCTTTAAACTGGAACAGAATTTGTCGCAAGAACATGCTGAAGAATTAGAAAACAAACATGAAGAATTAGAGAATATTAGAAAAATAAAATTTTAAGGTCAATGTATTAGAGCAAAAGTGAAATGCATAGAAGAGGGAGAAAAACCTTCAAAATATTTTACCAGCCTTGAGTCTAGAAACTATCAGAAAAAAGTTATACCTAAAATTGAAAAGGAAGATGGAACAACAATTACTGACCAATTTGATATTTTGAATGAAGCCAAGCTGTTCTATGAAAATCTATATAAAAGTAAAGAGAATGTAGAATCAGGAAATATCCATGAAAAATTAAAGATATATCATGTGCCAAAATTGAACAAAAAAGAATCAGAAAGTCTTGAAGGCCCTTTGACTAATTCTGAAGTTTTGAATTACTTGAAAATTATGAAAAATGAGAAAAGCCCTGGACCAGATGGGTTCATCTGTGAGTTTTTCAAATTTTTTTTGGCAGGATATAGGTCCTTTCATTACAAGAGCAATAAACAACTCGTATGAATTATCACACTTTACTGAACCAAATAAATTAGGTTTAATAACTTGCCTACCTAAACCAGGAAAACAAAAACAATTCTTAAAGAACTGGCGTCCAATCAGTTTATTGAATTTGATTTATAAAATAGCCTCAGGTTGTTTTGCTGAAAGATTAAAAACTGTGTTGAATTAAATAATAAATAAGGACCAAACTGGCTTTTTGAAGGGAAGATTCATAGGTTAAAATATTAGACAAGTTTATGATTTAATGCAATACACAGAACAAAAGCAGATTCCAGGCTTATTAATGTTAATTGACTTTGAAAAAGCTTTTGATACTATATCATGGAAGTTTATATACCAAACATTAGACTTTTTCACCATATCTCTTCCTACTATGTGCTGAAGTTCTTGGGATTCTCATTCGAAATAATAAAGACATAAAAGGAATTGTAATTGATGGGGAAGAATATAAACTTTCACAATATGCCGATGATACTTCAATTATATCTGACAGATCACCACAGTCTATGGATGGTATATTAAGAGAGCTTGATTATTTTGCAATTGTATCTGGACTGAAAATTAATTTTACAAAAACTAAAATAGTGTGGATCGGTAGTAAAAAAATTCTCTAAAGAATTCTTTCATCACTCGAGATGAAAGTTAGACTGGAATAATTCTACTTTTGATCTTCTTGGTGTAAAATTTTCTATTAATTTAGATGAAATGATTGAACTGAATTACCCCCCAAAATTAAATGAAATAAAGCGATTGATAAAACAATGGCAATTAAGAAAACTGACTCCCATTGGTAGATTAACAGTGATTAAATCCCTGATTATACCAAAGATGAACCATTTGATACTGACTATTCCAAACCCCAAAAAGGATTTGCTCGATGAATTTGAGAAAGACCTTTATTATTTTTTATCGGGAAGTAAAGTACATAAGGTTAAGAAGAGTGTTATAATCCAAGACTATAGAAATGGGGGGTTGAAAATGATTGATTATATGGAGTTCTTATGTGCATTAAAATCAACATGGATCCGAAGACTAATCTACTCAGACACAAAATGGTTAAAACTTTTTGAATCAGAATTAGGAATGAAAATTGAATCTCTTTGGGTAAAAGGTTTAGATTTTACAGTTAAGATGTGTAATAAAATAAGCAACAAATTTTGGAAAGAGGTTTTACTTAATTGGGTTAAAATCATTGACTGCAGTGGTAGTCAAAAAACATGAACTACTCAAATTCTTCATGAACATATATGGTTTAACCCAAGAATTAAAATAAACAATTCCTCTGTATTTTTGATAAGTTTTTTTGATGCAGGCTTTGTTTTCATAAGAGATCTGTTTGACGTTGAAGGAAAATTTATTAGCCTCGAGTACCTCAATAATCTGAATGTACAGACTAATTTTGTAGAATATACCGGTTAAAATATAGCTGTTACAAAGATATTGAAAAGTATTGATATTGAAAAAAGAGAAGAAAGTGGACCTTTTATCCCAAATTCAATTTACATTTTTTATAAAAGCACAAATGGTTGTAAAGATATGTACAGTACTCATCAAGAAGAAAAGGCAAACAATTAAAGCATTAGAAAAATGGGAAAATAATGGAATATCTTTTGATGAGTTAGAATGGAACAAAATATTTGAACTACCATTTAAAGTTACAAAAGAGGCAAAATTTCAGTAGATGCAATTTCAAATCCTGTACAGGATTATTGCAACAAATAAATACCTTTATAAACTTAAACTAATTGATTCACCTGTTTGCTCATTTTGTAAACAAGAAGTTGAAACAATTGAACATTTATCTTTTGAATGTTTCTGTGTAAAAAGAATATGTTGTCATATAGAGGAGTGGTTTATAAAAAAAACTTCCATTTTACTATTAATTTTGATAAAAGAGATATACTGTTTGGAAAATACAACAATAGAAACATGTATAGATTACACAATATAATAATACTTACTGTTAAGCAATTTATTTTTGCCAGTAGGTTTAAAAATATGCCTAAATTAAGTATAGTAATGCTAGACAAAAATATCGTAGATAGAATACTAGTTGAAAAGGCTATTCTTTTAAAAAAAATGTAAATTTTCAGAATATGAAAAGAACTGGAAAATTATTTGTAATATGCTATAATGTTCTTCAAATTTATACTCAAATGTACCAGTATGGTAAAATAGTGAAAACTGTTCCCCCACCTCACTTTGTTTTCCTTCCTCACCCCTCCCCTTTGTTTACTTTTTTGTATATAAAGCTTTCACAATGAAGATTCATAATATACATGAATGTCATATATCTTTTGCTGCTTTATGAAATGAATTTGTATTTAGCATTTACCAAAGAGAATTGGTATAAAGTATATAATATAATTTTACGTGGAAGAAAAATTATATAGTATATGTATGTATTGAATGTAAACAAAACTATTGTACATAGTCTGTAAACGTGAAAGCAAAAATAAATCCTATGAATTAAAAAAAAATTCCTTAACAAGCAAACAAAAAAGTTTTTATTGAAGGGGCATAAGCATATGGTACCTACACAGTAGCTATGGTTTATAAAGTATTCTATATATCTGAAAAATTATTGAGTGAGCACATTCTCGTTCCCCCACCGCCCATCCCCAGCCCACGGTACTTGTTAACACTGAAAATCCGGATTAAGAGTGATAGTTGGGAATATGAGGCAGTTGATACAGGTCTGGCTGTGGGAAATGACCCAGCATTATCAATAAAGCTTACGGATGACGGAATGCCTTATCAAAGTTCAAAATCTCCATTTATATGTCAAGTAGAAGGTCTATTGATACATGTAGAAAGTGTCATTTTTGTTAATTTGACAATTTCTGTGCACAAAAAGCAACAAAAGTTTCTGTGCATTGTGTACTTGGAGAATTTGTCAAATTGTACTATTGTACGTTAACCACCAAAGGTTTTGTGTATTCTGTCTGTGCTAAATTGTCAAATTTTACATGTACAGAAGACAGTAAGTTAAGTTGTAAGGTGGCGGCTGTTTTCGGACATCGTAAAATATATAGATCAGCGCCGACACAAGAATTTAAAGAAGTTTTAGTTTTCAAATTTTGAATCCTTTTGTCATTATTTCTATAAATCTCTAACATTACAGGCTTTCCTGGTTTATCTTTTACAGAAAGCCTTTATGCTACACAAAGAGAAAATATGTTACAATGCTTGTTACTGACGTTTAAAAAAACTACAGATCTTTACAGATAATAACTCTTAAACATCAATTTAAATTCTAACATTGTTACTTGTAGTTTAGTAAAACATTTATTTCCTACCTTGTTGCTTCAGTTTTTCATATATCTTTTTAAGTTCATCCATCAACTATTTATTAATAGAAAAATATTATCTGAGAAAATAGATAAAGATGTTATCGAAGACATTCAAAGATATTTATTAGCATTCATATATAAAAGGAGAAATTAACTTCAAAGTCAGTTAACGTTTTTTTTTTATATGTAACAGAATATACTTTGGGATCAAAATTGTAGTGAATATTATATCAGTACCTTTTGGTTATTTTCCATCATATCTCTTTTCATCGTCTTAATTTCTTTTTTCAACACCTGTAAGGAATTAATAATTTTTTTACCCTACAGAAACCTTTACAATCTATCAAGATTGTCAAATGTATTACGTGATCAACGTAAAAGAATAACGTTTATTGCTGCAGAACTAATGTCTAGGGTACATGATGATTTTTTTTTTGCACACTTCAGGTCACAAACAGTATCGAAGTCATTAAAAATAATTAAAATGGAGATCTTTTAATATATCTACAAACATTGTACTATACAAGATTTGATCAAAATATCATTTTATAATAAAACCCATAATTTCTTAAAACAAGGCAAGTACTTTTGGGCTACGATACTATCCCGAAAGTTCATACATTGAAAAGTCAAATGATTAAACTCAATGCAGAGCGTGAACAGAATAGACAAGAATTTGAAATTTAACTAAAATTGGAATAAAAATGATAAATTAAGTACAGACAGACGGGTGGGAAATCCCATTTCTTAAGAGAGAGAGAGAGAGAGAGTGAAGGAGGGAGAGAGAGAGAGAGAGAGAGAGAGAGAGAGAGAGAGAGAGAGAGAGAGAGAGAGAGAGAGAGAGAGAGAGAGAGAGAGAGAGAGAGAGAGAGAGAGAGAGAGCGAGAGAGAACCGATATTTTATCCTCTTCTGCAATATCCATCTCTCTGAAAAAAAATCATGTAATGCAGCAAGTTTAATGTCAAAATGATGAGGCTAAATGGGGTATTTATACTTTATATTTTAAGGGTATTGATTTTAATTAAGTGGTGTATACATTTCTTCTTCTTTATTTGATTTATTCATTTAACTATTCACTCTTATAATTCAGTGCTAATCAATGCTTCACTAACACTTTAATTTGTTTTTGTTAAGTTTTGTAATAAATAAAATAAAATCTATTTTTTATAAAGTGTAAGATTCCACGTAAACATTGTATAATTGCTTATAAAATTGCTTTCTGTTGGTCTTTGTTGTATGATAGAATTATAATTTAAATTATCCTCCACTAACCAATAAAAATCAATGTTACAAGAATTGATTGATTGTTTGGTGTTTAACGTCTTTCTCGAGATTTTTTCACCTATTAGAGAACACCAAACACGCAACAATATGAACCGTATTACTAGTTTATAAATACAATCACTCGTTTTATATTTATTTTGTAATTATTCCAAAGGAGGATCCAGTACAGGCGTGCACCCCCTCCCCCATTTGATTTTTTTAATTGTGTATGTATTATTTTAAAACCAGCAGGAAAACATCTCTAATTTGTTATGGATTTCCACAGTTTCCGGACTCTTCGCCCCTGGATCGCGCCCCTAGATCCCCACCAGGGCTTTGTCCTGGACCCACTTGGGGCTTTAATGCAGCCCCCAGACTTCTCAGTATTCTACTGCGCCCCCCCCCCCCCCCCCCCCCCCC
>PRKT01000702.1:11424-33918 GCA_003671525.1 Saccostrea glomerata
CCCCCCCCCCCCCCCCACGTGTTCTGAAATTCCTGTTAGACAGTTTAACTGCTAATACACATTTCTACTCTTCCTAGTTAGATACGAACAACAAATATCGGTTTATATATATGTATTTATGTCGGGTTCCTTATATCGACACCCCAGAAGAGAACTTGCATCTATTGTTAAATTGTGCTCAGCTCTTGCAAAGCGTCGTATTGATAATTGTTAAAATCTATAAGTTTGGCACGACAAATTCACAAAAATGAGCTAAACATAATTTCACAGTTCAAAAACTAGATTTATCAAATGTAAACTATAGTTTACAAACCCTAAATTATAGTTAACAATTCGTTAATTATAGTTTTCATCTGTAAAACTATATTCTAATGCAAATATTTCGTAAAACACGTTTGAAAAAGGTAATGAAGTGATGTTTGAAGCAGTAAAACGAGCATAAACGCGAATGAAAGCTTTTTTATTGTGACGTCAGAATAGAGCAACACAAAAACACAATACTCCGTGACATATTTTTTATATAACGAAACTCAACAAAATAAGACAAACAAATTTGCATGAATTGCTATAGTTTCCGGACTCTATAGTAAAGTTTACGCGTCGACGGTAAAACTCAGTTTGCGACCGTTAAACCAGCATTAACGGTCGCAAATATCAAATTAGAAGAAAGTTATTCCCTAATTTAACGGATGTTAACCATAGTTAACAATGCTAATCTAAGTTTATCTGTCTAATAAAACGTTAATAATGGATTTTTTTGGATAAACATAGATTCACGTCTGTAAAATATAATTTACACTCGTGAACTATAATTAAGTGTTGTTAATCATACTTTCATAAATCGTGAAACGTATTTATCAGATCTTGAACTTTAATTTAGAGTTGTAAGCCATAACTTACAAATCGTGAAACTGTATTTTCAGATAATCTATGTTTTGCAATCGCGTTAACTATGGTTTATAGATGTAAATTATAGATAAACGTTCAACTTGTTAACTATACTATACAGTCCATAAACTATAGTTTACAACCGATAAACCTAGTTTTTCGACTCTGAAACTATATGTTTAGCTCATTTTTGTGAATTTGGCGTGCCATATACCGGTATAAGATATTATCGTAATAAACAAAGGTCATCCTTTAACATGGATGGCTCCAGCAATTTTGGAAAGAGGGGGGGGGGTGAGAGCTCCAAAGACATTTGACAAGCAAAAAAACAAACAAACAAACAAACAAACAAACAAAAAAAAAAAACAAAAAACAAAAAAAAAACATGCACCACACTTTATAATTGGGAGGGGGTGGAGGGGGGCTTTGTGTCACTTTTCTGTTCTGTACATTACTTTCAGTCGTGAATCTGCGTTGGGGAATAATAATGAAAAAGAGGGGGTTCAAACCCACGCCCCCCTTCTGGTCTGCCACTGCTTTAATATAATATGGATCAATTTTTATTTCTTATAAGTTTATTAAAAGGTATCAATATGCATATATCTACATGTATATGATACTGGTACATGGAACACCAAAGCGAATTTATCAAATTGACAAATAATTTTTATTTTTCTATACGTGTGATTCGCCCGTCAGCTACACAGGTAATCATAAAGTAAACAAGTTTACCGTTCGTAATACGTTGGATTGTTACGTGTTTGGTGTTCTCTACAAGGAGACGCCACCACTTGGCGGCAAAGGGCTACAAATTCTGTTTCATACCAGGTACTAACGGCCATATATATAGCATGCAGTGAGGGATCTTTTTCATGCCAGCTTCTACTGCGACAGGAGCCCTTAGTTTATACAGTCAAACACAAAGGGCCGGTCCCACGACCAGCAGTGGTATTTGAACTTCCGCCTAAAGGATCTACTACTTACTCCGATACTCTAGAGCAGACGCTCTAATGACTGCACTACGCGGGCGACCATGTAAGAAGGAAAATGGAAGTAATATACTGAAAGGAAAAAGAAACGCAGGGTATACTTTTGATCTGAATTAAATTTATTTTTCCTTTTCTTTTTTCAGTATTCCCACCATCTATATTTTAAAATCATCTTTCAGAAAAAATTGACCAAAGTCTCATTTTAGTTTGTTTTATAATTCATGATTTATTGAGGCTCATATGGCGATACACCCCAAAAGTGAAAAATTAAAAACTCTGAATATCTTGAATAGCTCTCCCGCGCATCCATCTGTCATAAGACTTATTTCTCCCCTGCATGGAATACATCAGAGTGTTTATCTTTCAAACCCAGGCTATATTGGGCACGCTTAGCCACCCCAAAAAAATAGTCACACGCCGCGCACATGCGCCAGTGAGAGGAATACAACAATAAGTTGACCGGCTCAAAAAACCAAATAACGGAATTGATTTCTTTCATTTTTCGTGTGAATGTAATGATTTTAAAAGTCTACTGTATAAAAGGTGGTTTTTGTTGCAGAAAAGTGGCAATTTAAGGGATGGCAAGATGAATAACCCGCTCTTCACCTGACTCTGTTTCGCGTTATCGTCATCGTCACGGTCGATTGAAAACCATTTCAGGCCCTCTCTGACACCGGGTTAGAAGTTTCAGGGGGAAATTTACACGAAACTGCTTAGTTTCCCCTTGTTGTCTTTTTTCAATAATTAGGCAATTCGAAAACCAGACCCCATGGAACTTCCGTAAACCGTACCAAGATTGCAAGAAAGGCATATCATCTCTATATATTGAAAAACAATGTGTATACCTCAGGTACATCAAATGGTGCAACAAGATTTGTTGACAAACTCCTCGTCATCAAATTGCACGTTTTTTGGGTATTTTAGCGTTTTCCCTACGTCACGTCATACATTTTACGGTTGAGTAAGTTTAAACACTGATTTTGGTGCATAATAACCAAATTTCTCATCTGACCAATTTTCGTAATTTTCGGTCATGCGGTTAATATTTTTTTCGAATATTATGCTACCCTGCTTTTCTTTTTCCTTTCAGTATTTATGCAATGACATATACACCACTTAATTAAAATAATGAAAATAGAAGTCTTCAAAAAAGAGTACTTGTACTTTCCTTAATCCTTCATTTGTCATTTAAAAAATATCCTTTTGCAATAAATTACATGTTTCAATGTATATCAATTAATAGAAGAATGGTTATCAAATACATGACAAATTATATCAAGGATGAACTTCTTACCGCCTAGCCTGTAAAGCAGCATAACCCTCAACTTTTCTTGTTTTTCTCAGTTTAATGTCGAAGTTTGTGTCGAACAAAAATACTGAAAATACATGTAACTGTATATTGGCCCCGTCATTTCCTTACATTTTTGATATTCAGATATCAATATTTCTTTACAAATAGTCATTGGAAGGGGATTGATTGATTAATTCAGGGTTCTCCATCATTTGAAATTTTACTGTGTTGCAGAGTTTACGCGAAGCACTAAAATTTCGCGGCATTTTCGCGATCACATTCGCAACTGAACCGCTATTCATTATAATTACAAAAGAATATATCACACACTTCTTTGAAAAATTACTAATTCGTTACACAAATAGTATGGTCGTACATATTGATAAAAGTAAAACACATCTTCTGAAAAACAGAGGAAATTCTTATCGATACGGTCGAACTATTTACTATTTTGACAGGGGGGGGGGCTTGAATTTTAACCCCCCCCCAGGGGGTAATGATTTGAACAAACTAGAAAACAAACTAGAATCTACACTAACTGAGGATGATTCCATATAAATATCACTAATCATGGCTTTAAAGTACTTGAAATGAAGATTTTAAAAGGTTTCCCTATATATTGCAATAAAAAAACTTTGGTCGGCCATTTTGGCCCCACCCTACCCCCGAGGGTCATGATGTGAACAAATTTAAATCTACTCTACCTGAGGATGATTCCACATGAGTTTCATCTTTCCTAGCCTAGTGGTTCTTGAGAAGATTTTCAAAGATTTTTACTATATATTCCTATGTAAAACATTTTAACGGCCATTATGGCCCCACTTTACCCCCGGTGGTCATGATTTGAACAAATTTGAATCTACACTACCTGAGGATGATTCCACATGTTTCATCTTTCCTGGCCCAGTGGTTCTTGAGAAGAAGATTTTTAAAGATTTTTCCTATATATTTCTATGTAAAACTTTGATCAGCCATTTAGACCCCACCCTACCCCCGGGCTCATGATTTGAACAAACATGGATCTACACTACCTGAGGATGATTCCACATGAGTTTTATCTTTCCTGGCCCAGCGGTTCATGAGAAGAAGATATTTTTAAAAATGCCATTAACTTTTCTCTAATTCATAATTATCTCGCATTGGAAAAGGACGTGGCCCTTCATTTGAACAAACTTGAATCCCCTTTATTCAAGGATACTTTGTAGCAAGTTTGGTTGAAATTGGCCCAGTGGTTCTTGAGAAGAAGGTGAAAATGTGAAAAAGTTTACAACGACGACAACGACGACAGACAACGGACAAATTTCGATCAGAAAAGCTCACTTGAGCCTTTGGCTCAGGTGAGCTAAAAAGAAACTTCAGAATAGTTAAATACGTTTATGAACTCCTTGAAAAATTACAACAATTTATTTACATCAATTAAATGATTTCGGTACGATGGTTATAGTTATGTTTGACTTACCGCAGTACCAACATAATTCTAAAGCCTCGGATCTATAGAAGACTATTGTTTAAAAAATAGTACAATGTATTTTTAATGCAACTACCAATTAACCGTTACATAGAAGTGTTAAAACAAATTATTTGTCTTTGTTCCTTCATGTGTAAAGTACGGCGAGCGTCTAGGAGATAATTGGTTATGCAAGGTGAAGCCCTAATTAAGTGTTCTACCTGTTATAATTGAAGACGATAGGATTGTTTGATTAAAGTTTCAATTAGACAGAATTTGTGTGTTTAGATTTTATAATTATCACATATCTTACTGTGTCAGCAACATTTTTACTGTGTCGCACGCATAAAATTTGAATCGTTACTGTGTCGGAGAAAATTTTACTGTGTCGGGAGCAACACAGTAAAACAGCTCATGGAGAACCCTGTAATTGTATATTGTTTAACGTCCCTCTTGAGAATTTTTCACTCATATGGAGACGTCACCGTATGCCGGTGAAGGGCTTCAAATTTAGATTTATAGTCGGCACTCAGGGCCATTGAGCAGTGAGGGTTCTTTATCGTGCCAGTGCCTACCGTGACACAGGACAAACGTTTTTAAGGTCATATCCGAAAGACCTGTGACTTTCACTTCTAGTGCCGAGCGCTTGGCGAAGGAATAGTCACTACCTTTGTTTACGTTTTAGGTATGACGTGGCGCCGCGAATGAGTATCGAACCCAGGCCTCCCAATTCATTGGAAGGGGGAAAAATGTTAAGATTTCATTTAATAAACTGAAAAACTATAGAAAAAAAGAAACTTTAAGCAGATTATAACTTTCATTTAAAACCAAGAAATTAAAATTTCATAAATTCCATAAAAAGCAAACGCATCAATGTACTTATTATTTTTTCCATGCACATTTTCGAGGAACATATGAGAGATAACGCTTCTGATTGTCTCCAAACGTGAACTTAGCTTATGTTGTTCTTTTTTCTTGTTCTCTTAATTCATTGTATAAGCATTATTTAGTATAATTTTTACAGAAATTAGTAAAAATTCTAGTCTGTACAATACACAGAATGTCTTAAGAACATTTCATTTTCCATACAAACGTTTTAAAACAAAGATATCTCATACTTATCCTTCAGAAAACTGAAGTGTACCTCTGACAAACATAGGGTGCTTGTTGAGTTTCTCATCACTTTCTTCCTTATATCCTCCATCAGTCTGACTGATACTTAATGTTGACTCCACTTGGATCAGCCTTCTCGGACGAAGTTTATCACAGCCATATAGTATTCCCCAGAGCAAAAGATGAAATAAACAGAAGATCATGGCTATCCACTGCATGTGAAATGGAAATATCGACTTTACGCTGTATTCCTCTAAAAAGTCAGTCTGAAGCTGTGACCAGTAAAACTTTGACTTCACGTGCACCTCGGAGAATGTATGGCTTAATAAAAGCATCGACTGATAAGATTATTTTTCTCATTACATGTAATTGATTACTTACATTTCAGAAAGAAAAAATATAAAAGCGATTTTTACCTATGTGAAAAATTTAAAACCTCATGGCTACATGTTTATGAAATATATGAAAATAACAAAAAGAATCAAGATCAAGAGAGTCCATTAAAAAATACAAAATTGGAGAATAGAAAATTGAAAATAGAAGTCATTTAGATTTGAAACAAAGAATTTGTAGGAATTGCAAATATAGATAAACAACAACCTGTACATGGCTATCAAAAGGTTAAGCATCAAAATAACAGCAACCAGTCCGTACAACGCCTTTAGATAAGGTGCCAAAAATCTCCCAAGAGAAGAGGGACACCTCTCTAGACTTCCACTTGAATATACTTTCTCATCAAAAGAGCACTCTGGTTCTATCACTATAAAAAATAATAAAATATCAAAATTCAAACAATGTTAAAAAAGATTTTACGAGAAGTTAAAACAAAGACTAATTACATGTAATATCTGAAAACTTTATAAGCTCTATATTTTATATATGAATAATATTAGAAACACTTCTACATAGCAAAATACAAGAATTTCTAAAAAGCCTTCTTTACCGATCAAAACATTTCATAAGATTTTTTTTTTAAATTTTAATACTTCTTTCAAACATTTTAATAATTAAAGATTGTGTCATCTACGATCCCTGCATTTTAACAGGCCGGGACTGCGATTGGGAGATACAGACAAAGGCACGGTTTCGATTCAAATCTGGTTATGATTTTTCTAAAATTTAGAAGTGATGTAAGAAATTAAAATTCATCCTTAGCTTTCTGAACTATTGGAAATTCCATGCATTAAAAAAATAAGAATTTATTCCAATATGACCTCCTAAATGCTAATTGTGGCGTCATGAACTTGTGCTTTTCCGGTATTTTCCTCTAGTTGTTAAAAACGTCAATTAACTGTAGAATTTTCTTTCAGAAAACATTCATTTTATACGTAATTTTCAAAGCATTGGCAAGGGTTGCGGTTATTATTTTCTAAATGACAAAAGCATATTAAATATGAGTCAGTTTGAAGTTTTTCTGCAAAAATTTAAGAATTATATTAAATTAATGACGTCATATTTTCAGAGTTTCCCCCTCCATGCCATATTCTTTAATGATTTATCATATTCATGTACTAATCTCATATTATATAATCAAATTTATAAGTTTTTAAGAATATCAAATATTTAGGGCACAATAATACCCAAAGAGTACCTTCTTTTTAAACTGAAAATATGTACGGAAGATCTTTAGAGCCAACTGGTTTCATCTAAATGAAAATGATTCTATATCTATATAATCTACTGTAGTCCTTATGATCGAAGATGTGTGTTTTGATAAAAAAAAATTACCCCTTATTTCGAACTAATCCCGGACACAGATGCCTTGATTTGGAAAAAAAATCAACTCAATCATACTATATAAAGATTTTTTTTTATATTAGTGTGACTATTTTAATCCACTTATTCTGAAAAATATATTAAAAAAATTGACTGCTTGCTTCATATCATGATGGAAAATTCTGCCCCTCACAAGATGATTTAACCCTAGCAACAACGTCATTGTATACAAAATAAAATACAGATTGTTCCCGTATTAAAATAGTTCTAGTACTTCTTGAGAAGTAAAGAAATGTGTCTATAAGCTGAAATATATACATTTTTGTTCAACCGAACGCAGTTTTGTACTTTGACAATATCATTCTGATAAATTTGATTTTCACTGTTTTTTTTTAAATTATAGAATGAAACATACTCATAAGGACATTTACTTTAAAAAAAAATTTGAGAATAAGTATCGAATAATTGAATAATAGAAATCAATTTTTGGTAAAAAAAAAAAAAAAAAAAAAGGGAATAAGGGATATCACTGAATGACATTCAGAGCTTGGTTGTAAGATCACCATTAACGTCTTTTTCACGCAAAATATTCACATATATGAAACAGATGTGTCAGACTCTGTGGTATCTTTTATCTCAAAATAACCATAATATATCATATCGAGATAATATAAGAATGGAAATGATTATTTTTAATTGACATTACGTCGTCAAAATGTCTAAATGTCGAGTAGAAGCTCACATAAAGTGTTTTCTACATTTCACGTATGATTCTGCTTCATACCTGTATGAAGACACAAATATAGGTCTGCTAATAAAAAAAAGCGCAATTGATACCCATAGGAATTCTAATAAATTGTTGAAAGACGATTTTTACTTCACATACTTCAAGAAAAGGTTTTTACAAGGAAAAAATATATTTTTTTTTAATTTACACGACAGGTAAAATAGCTTTAGTACAGCACCTAAACAGTGAATCCTGTTGGTATATAAATCTGGGTAGATATAGGCGTACACCTTCACAATTTAACCTTCGGTCTATTTTCGAGCGACTGCCTTCAAGTTAAACATATTATTTGAATGTAAAAATTATGCATCACAAATGGGATTAAAATTAGACATACATATATAAAGGGCATTTGAAATAAACTTTGTATCATTAGGCGAACGAACACTAAATGTTTGTATTATTTGAAATAGAATTGCATCATTATTAATATAGTAAAATTTACTTAAATTGATATTTGTTCCTATTGCATTTCATGGAATAATTTAGATTTAAAAAAATCATATTAAATGTTTTACAACGACATTGGAATCATTCTCAAATTTACTGGAATCCATATTGTTAAAAAGTTTCACCTACGTTTTGTAGACTATATTCAAAGTTTCTATGAAAACATCTATAAATAAATCGTTAACAAATATGTGAAATCCTTTTAACTAACGTTTAATTATATTGATATAATTATAATAGATTACGTACGCCTATCTCCTTCCAAATTTAATTCTCCAAAAAGCATCCAATATCCATTTCGGGTAACTTTCTCCAATGTATTGAAGCTGACATCTGAATTCCCATAATACAATATGGCGAAGTACGAAACATTGTAACACATGGTGATGACGGTCATAATTGCCATAAAGGCAAAAGTGTCTATAAACTAAAAAAAAATTTTCTTACAATTGAACCCAGTTTTTGTATTTTGACATATTTGTTTTATTCTTTTGATTTGAAATGATGAAATGATGTTTTCAAAATTACTGAATGAAACTTTGACTCTTTTACTCATTATTGCATTAAATATACATGATCGAATCATTTTTTTTAAATAAACAAGAGGCCCATGGGCCTTATAGGTCACCTGAGTATCATGCAACAACTTTCCAACAATTGAATTTGATTCATGTTTTAATCCAGAGGCCATGAAATTCACAATTTTAAAAGAGGCAACATTGCTTATCATATTTATGCACTCAGCATGCTTAATTTGGTTAGTAATACCCAGAAGTACATGTAGATCATAGCAACAAAGAGAAAATGTATTTCCACTTTATCATTATCAGTTGTGCACCCCATCCCACAGAAACCACTGACCCTGGGGCAACATCTTTCAAAATTTTTGAAATTTTATCAATTTTATTTCATTATGTTGTTGATTAATACCAAAGTGCAGATTTCAAAGCATTAAATCATTTTCAGACCCCCCCCCCCCAAGTACCTATGTCCCAGGGGCCAGGAAATTAAGCATTTTTGGTAGAAGCAGCGTTCTTCGTCATGAATATATACTAAGATCATTACTATTATACCCAGGATCAAAGTAAAAGATTTTCAAAGAATTCGAGCATTTTCACTATAAAAACATTAGAGCCCCGCCCTAACTGTAACAAAAGAAGCCCTGACCCAGGGGCCCTGAAATTCATAAATCTCAAAGAGGCAACCTTGCTCCTCATAACTATGTACATAGCTCATTGATTTAATACCCAGGTGCAGAAAAGAAGATTTTTAAAGAGTTTATGCATTTTCACTATGTAATCAATAATGCCCCACCCTAACACCAGAACACCCAACCCAAGGGTCATGAAATTCACAATTTTCGAAGAGGCAGCCTTATTAAAAATAACTATGTACTTGGTTAGTTTATCTAATACTCAGGAGCAAAGAACAAGATTTTCAAAGAAATAATGCATTTTCACTATATAATCTATATAGCCCCGCCTGCCACTAGAACCCCTGACTCTGGGGCCATTAGATTCACAATTTTAGAAAAGGCAGCCTTATTCAACAATACTATGAACTTGCTTAGTTTATTTAATGCCCAGGAGCAGAAAAGAAGAATATCAAAGAAATAATGCATTTTCACTATATAATCTATATAGCCCCGCCCTGCCACTAGAACCCCTGACCCTATGGCCTTGAAATTCATAAATCTCAAAGAGGCAATCTTGCTCCTCATAACTATGTACACAGTTCATTGATTTGATACCCAGGTGCAGAAAAGAAGATTTTTAAAGAGTTTATGCATTTTCACTATATAATCAATAATGCCCCACCCTAACACCAGAACACGCAACCCAGGGGTCATGAAATTCACTATTTTCGAAGAGGCAGCCTTGTTCAAAATAACTATGTACTTGGTTAGTTAATCTAATACTCAGGAGCAAAGAACAAGATTTTCAAAGAAATAATGCATTTTCACTATATAATCTATATAGCCCCGCCCTGCCACTAGAACCCCTTACTCTGGGGCCATTAGATTCACAATTTTAGAAAAGGCAGCCTTATTTAACAATACTATGAACTTGTTTAGTTTATTTAATGCCCAGGAGCAGAAAAGAAGAATATCAAAGAAATAATGCATTTTCACTATATAATCTATATAGCCCCGCCCTGCCACTAGAACCCCTAGAACGTAACTATGCACTTGGTAAGTTTATTTAATGCCCGCAAACAGAAAAGAAGAATATCAAATAATTACTGCATTTTCACTATAATAATCTATATGGCCCCGCCCTAGCACTAGAACCCCTGACCCTGGGGTCATTAAATTCACAATTTTGGTAGAGGCAGTCATTTTCAATTCAAATATGCATTTGGTTAATTTATTTAATGCCCAGGAGCAGAAAAGAATTTCAAAGAAATAATGCATTTTCACTATATAACCTATTTAGCCCCGCCCTAGCACTAGAACCCCTGACCCTCGGGCCATGAATTTCACAATTTGGTAGAAGACTTAATGCTGATTACAATCATACCAACAGTTTGATTGCTTGATGTCCAGGAGTAAAAAAGAAGATTTTTAAAGATTGCACTAATTTTAGTGGTTTTTGCCCCACCCCCCAGTCCCCAGGGGGGCAGGGACCATGAAATTCACAATTTTTGTTTCCCTTCACGCATAAATGCTAAATGCCAAATTTGGTTGAATTTGGTTCAGTGGTTTCAGAGAAGAAGCTGAAAATGTTCAAATGTTAACGCACGACGCACGACGGACGACGGACGACAGACGACGGAGGACGACGGACGAAAACAGATAGCAATAGGTCACCTGAGTTTACTCAGGTTACCTAAAAAAACAAAATGTTATATGTATTATATAGGTCACAGTCAAGGTCAGAAGTTTAATGACCATGGTGATATTTGGAAGAGCTTGAGGTCTTTCCATCCTCGTATGATGTGTTTGCAAAAACTGTTAGTAATTTAAATTCATACCAAAGAAAACAATATTTTTTGGACGAATGCTTTTCAATAGGTGTAATGATAAATATTGTTAAATAATAGAATTTTAAAAAATGTATATTTTCTACATTTAGTCAATTAATCAATTCTTGAAAAATGTTGACAAGGGAAATAACTCCTTCCTTGGTATCTTCATTCAGGCATTTTTTTTATTGTACTTCTAGTGTTACATATTTTCTTTCATATTCACAATTAAAAAGTATCATATACGTATCAAGTATTCTGGAACTTTCAGCATCGGAATTATGCATTTGAACCAGTTTTTACATAATTATTATAACACTGTTTACAATAAAATGTAAGATTTTGATAATGTTGACATAATAAAAGTTCTGCTTATTTATGTCTTCTATTTTAAATAATATGGCGAACTATTAATTTTTTGCAATAATTGATAAATTTAAAAAATTTAAAATGAAAATGCAGCTTTTATACTTTGAAGCATTAAAACTGTGATGGTTGGAAAAACTTAAGTACATGTAGTGAAGTATGCATCCCGAGTATGAAGTCACTTTATCATATACGTAGTAGCAAATACATGTACACCGATTCTGCACGTTGTGATACAGGCGAGGTTACAATACTCCATATCACGAACCGGTCTGAAAATCCATATCAAACCGAAAGTAACGTTTGTATAAAGTTTAAAAGTTTATTTATTTGATTTTATTTCAATATTCATATAAAATAATTCTTTAATGACATTTGTGGTCTTAATTTTTTCCCTTACCTAAAATTGGTTCTTTTAGATTTTAAGGAACAATGTCATAAACAAGCACGAAACAGTCTTCAATGACCATATATGAACTCGCAAATTAAGTATCTTAAATATATGATAAATAGAATACTACATACTTAAATCCATATCATATGTAACATCAGCCCTCGGGCGTTATATTAGCCCTCGGGGTCTTCGGCTCTCGGGCTGATATGGGGCCACTGGGGCTAATATGACATATGATGTGGATTTTAGTATATCTCTATATATCCCACGGTTCCAAAGTTATAGCGAAGGTTAAAGTTGACAACAGCCAGACAGACAAACAGACACATAGATAAGCAGATAAACAGACAAACAGACAGACAGGACAAAAACAATATACACCCCCGATCTATCAATCTGGATGTTTAAAAAATCTTCACAACTTAAAACACTTTAAGTTTCGAAGAAAAAAAATGTAATACATATATAGAAGTCTCGTTAGTGTCAATTTAAAGATATTTACCATTTTTCGTATGATAACAAGTTTTGGCCCAAGAAGCTCAGAAATACAGAACAAATTAAAAACTCGGATGCTTAGAATGATGAAAGCTAAAACAAGAAGGATCTTGGAGGCGTTGTAATAATGTAATCCATTTCCTAGCTTTAGCAGCATTCCACAGGTAAATGTTAACATTGAGAGCCAGTCGAGTATATTCCACGGATCCTTGATGTATGCCGTGAATTTCTTTCTCCATATTGCAATGGAAACCTAAATTGTTTATTAAACATACAGACATACTATGTATGAAATTGTGTTAACGAAGTGATGAATAGGGAAATACTAAAATATTCTCTACAAATATAAATAATTCATTTTACGATTGAATTTAGATGAAAAATAGATATTGTAACTCAAGGAAATTTTAACAGAGCTGAGAATCAAATGCTGTAAATTTTTTTTTAGACATATAAGAAGTTATTCTAAAAAATTTATGTGTATTTCATTTATACTTGATACAGTACGTCTAAAAAGAAAATTAAATCTAATTCAAACATCAGGAATCCAAAAAACCTTGCTCATATCCCTCATAAGTGTTTATTAGAAAATATGACTGAACATTTTTAGAAAAATTTTCAAGAATAATTTGATAACAATTTTCCTAAAAAAATGTTTTGAAAAAACGCAGTTTTTATTTCTAAAATGAATCATAGTTTTTTTTCAGTTTAAACTCTTCAAAATTATTTTTATCGAAGTGTACCTTTAAAACATTATGTTTTTGTGTGTTAAATACTTATTAACCAAATTTAACAGTTCGGCGTACCTCAGATATTTTTAAGATTAAGCATATAATTGTTTGCCAGCTGATTTTTTTTAACTCGTGATCAGCTACTAAAGGGGGTATTTAAAGAATTTCTTGCCAATATTCCACCCCAACGAAATTTTGTCCAAAATTACATATTCATACTAGATGTATTCATGCATAAAATAAAAAAAAATAGCAAAAAATTAACGACAGGGAGTTTTGGGGTTTGTGTGTTTTACATCTTTAACTAATTCAGCAATAATTAAAAGAAGAATATACTAAAATACTTTTCTTTATGTATTCATTCAAACGTGTTCATTGTCATCGTGTTTGTATTGTATTCTGGATAGGAAGGTGTTCTGTGTCACGTTATTTATGGGTATGAATGTCATGTGATGAGCCTGAAACTATTGTACATTCCTGGATGAAAGTGATGGAACCAATATTTTATGGGGTCTGGTTGTTAAGTGCCCATGTGTTAGTGTTACCATAAATACTGCGGATAGATTATTTCTTTAACTTTGGCCGTTTCTTTAAATAAGTGTGGGTCGATGTTTTTTTTTTTCTCGAGAAATCTTACTTGTATATATATGTAGAATATTTCTTAAAGAATTTTAGTATATTATCTGGAAAAAAATATTTAATACAATTTTCTTAATTATGAAAATTAAATGAGTTTTTGAACCTTCTTCTGTCGATTTGTGCTATTTACACTCATGTAATGAAGTCCCTAATCACACAATCTAAATTGTGTTAATGATTAGTGTCTCTTCTCATCAGATTAAAATCTTGATTTTGAAAATTGTCAAAATAAAGGGAATTATGCTTTCGTATAGACATAGCTTTTCTGTTAACAAAAAGCATTATATTTCCTTCAGATAATCTATAAAAAGATAAAACTCTACATGGCATTCATTATAGTCTACATTTGCTATGGTTTAAATTTGAATAAATTGCATGTAGTCGGTAGCCAGGTTACAAACCTTTCCTATACAAGAAATGCGTGTATGTAGTGTTTTCAGAAAAATCAAAATTTTCTTTCAATAGGTATAATACCTGCTTGGTTTCATCAATGAAGAAACTTCCCATCCAAATAATAAGAAACACATCAGCATCGGAGATGTTTTCCACGTGGCTGCAGATTAACATAAACGCAAAGCCCAAAAGAAGACAAAACAATCCAACCTTAAAATGAATTGTTTAACACTGAACAGCTTGAATTTTATTAAAAGCAATTACATTCGTAAATAAATAGTAGAAAGAATGACAATGCAATGCAAAATTAAGGTATAGCTTAAAATCTGCAGAAATCCTTGTCTGTTGAAGTTGTATATGAGATATTATTTTATCTAAGCTGATCTATGCTTATCTTGGTGTTATTTTCATAAATTCAAATCTCGTCATGAAAAGATTGGAATGTATATAACATACATATACTGTATACAGGGTTAATTTCGCCCCGTATTATTTTCGCCCTTTCACATATGAAAACAAGTTTGCCCCGTTTTAAATTTGCCCAAAAAGGTTTTTGTTTAAGATATTATACAGTT
The DNA here is from genome assembly GCA_003671525.1 of Saccostrea glomerata. Lineage (NCBI taxonomy): Eukaryota > Metazoa > Mollusca > Bivalvia > Ostreida > Ostreidae > Saccostrea > Saccostrea glomerata. Next base: position 26,663 of record PRKT01000702.1, read on the forward strand.
AACTTTGAATTCGCCCCGTTTTAAATTCGCCCAATTCCGACTAGGGCGAAAGGGGCGAAAATAAAACTGGGGCGAAAATTTCCCTGTATACAGTATATATATATATATATATATATATATATATATATATATATATATATATATATATATATATATATATATATATATATATATATATATATATATATATATATATATATATATAACATGACATTATATTTAATTCACGAATTGAAATATTTAATCAATTTATTTGATCATAGAAAAAAAACGATGAAGTAACAATAAATCCATCTTACCAAGTTATTGGCTACTTTCATGAACGGGATATTATAAAGTTTGTACAGCCTGTAAAGGAATTATTATTCAAAATAAATATAAAATATTTTGACCAAGAAATTGCATTGTATATACATTATTACTAAGAATAGGTACGCAGCACAGTTAAGGTTAAAGTAAGGAGGCGGGGCCTAATTTGTAGGGGGAATGTTTACTATGACGTCACATATAATATAAGGTCTTAAAAATACCAAAAAATGAAATTATGTGCTATTTTCAAACAGCTGTATTGCTATATACTACATACAAACTTACTATTCGAGCAGTTCTGTCGTTTGTTAAATCCCAAACAACAGTATATAAACGATGCATCGATCGCAGTGCAGTTGTCAATGTGACGTCATCTCGCAAAAATGAAGCAGTTTTTACAGTGAGAAGCTGATCAAGTCAAATTTTGTAATATGAAAAATGTCTTTTGATATCAAATGAAATATTATTTGTAATAAAATTAAAGGTCGTTAACTTGGATGCGATGTCTATTTTAGTATTTTATTGATAAAATAGCCGAACATTCTCCAAACAAGTGATACTGTCGTGTGTTTGTATGCAGAATCATTGAAAAAGTGCCCTAATAAGTCGATTTATAGCAAGGGCATACCTTCAATGTATCTTGTCAAGTTTTTACACATAAACTCAAGAAGCATTCAGATATTTGAAAAGTGCTGCGAACCTCATGAAATCTTGCAAATAAATTAAATATAGCTTTATTTAATGTAGTTCACCAGCAAAATATTCAACTTTCCGTCCAACAAATCAAATTTTAGCAATTAAAAAGGGAAATCTTTATAGGTTCGCAGCACTTTTCACAAACTACATATATTGTTGAAAAGGATTATAAATTAAACTAAGATTTTTTACTTGGTTATGCCCCTTGCAATATTGGAATTTATAAATGTCCTCTAAACTGAAGTATAATTGCTAAATATCATGTCACGTCGACATCACGTGACAAGTCTAAATAAAAAATCTAAATGTCCAGAACATGTAGATTCAAACCACATTACATTTTTTTTATATTAGTGAAGTCCTATAAGGAATCGCCCATCCTAACAAAGTATGTATTTTTTATCTGAAAAAATCGCCGATATTTCCATTTGTAACCTTAACTGTGCTGCATATTGTATCCTTTAAAAAACTCTCTCAAGTAAGAATTGTCCCTCTCATACCCTTTATGGTTTTTTATGGTGAATTCTGAACAAAAATAATGAAACACTAGATATGATCTCGTTGCGAGCAACGAGTGGGTCTTCCGTCCGATTCTCGATGAGATGAGATAAGATTTTGATTGAGTTTTTTTTTTCGGAAATAAGGATTATATTTTTAAGGAAAACGATTTTGCTTTCGTATATTGTAAAAAGATATTGAATGTTAAATGCTCATATATTCGACACTCGGCTCCTCTTGGCCCCTTTTATGAGGGGTCTGCCCCTTTTTTCTTCAAATCATCGTAAATCTCTGATGATTTTAAACACTTTTTTCTTCAACAACTATTCAGAGATTGTTTTTCGTTTTTGAGTTATTTGCAAAAGAAATATTTAGGGGCCAACCCTTAAACTCCTTAATGGGGACGTTTAGCGAAAAATCAAAGGTTGCATATTCTTTGCAACATTATTTTGAACATCTTTTGTTCAATAATACTTATCAAAATATTTTTCACTTTCGAGATATAATGCGTCAAAGAGATTAAGCATTCTGGCCCCTTGTAGCGCCTAATTATGTACCAAACGACATAAAAATCATAATATATAGTTGCAAATGGTTGAGATAAACATTTTTGTTTTTGTAATGTATTACAAAATATTTACTGATAAAGAGTTATCGATTGAAGACTTTTGGCCCTTTTTGGCCCCTAATTTGAGTGCACAGCCTTTTTTTCTTGATTTTACCTTAAAGCTTTATGCTTTTGAACACTTTTTGTTCAACAACTATTCAAAGATTCATTTTCGTTTTCGAGTTATTTGCAAAAGAAATATTTAGGGGCCAACCCTTAAACTCCTTAATAGGTACGTTTAGCAAAAAATGAAAGGTTGCATATTGTTCAGAACATTATTTTGAACATCTTTTATTCAATAATACTTATAAAAATATTTCTCACTTTCCAGATATAATGCGTCAAAGAGATTAGGCATTCTGGCCCCTTGTAGCCCCTAATTATGAACCATACGACATAAAAATCATAATATATAGTTGTAAATGATTGAGATAAACATTTTTGATTCAGTAATGTATTACAAAATATTAACTGATTAAGAGTTATCGATTGAAGACTTTTGGCCCTTTTTGGCCCCTAATGTGAGTGTCCAGCCCTTTTTTCTTGATTTTACCTTAAAGCTCTTAAGAATTTTAACACTTTTTGTTCAACAACTATTTAAAGATTCATTTTCGTTTTCGAGTTATTTGCAAAAGAAATATTTGGGGGCCAACCCTTAAACTCCTTAATGGGGACGTTTAGCTAAAAGTGAAAGGTTGCATGTTGTTCAGAGCATTATTTTAAACATCTTTTGATCAATAATATTTATAAAAATATATCTCACTTTCGAGATGTAAAGCGTCAAAGATTAAGCATTCTGGCTCCTTGTGGCCCCTAATTATGTACCATACGACATAAAAATCATAATATATATAGTTGTAGATGGTTGAGATAATTTTTTTTGATTCAGTAATGTATTACAAAATATTAACTTATAAAGAGTTATGGATTGAAGACTTTTAGCCCTTTCTGGCCCTTAATTTGAGTGCACAGCCCTTTCTTTATTTTACCTTAAAGCTCTTAGGATTTTGAACACTTTTTGTTCAACAACTATTCAAAGATTAATTTTCGTTTTCGAGTTATTTGCAAAAGAAATATATTAGGACCAACCCTTCAACTCCTCAATGGGGATGTTTAGCAAAAAATGAAAGGTTGCATATTGTTTAGAACATGATTTCGAACATCTTTTGTTCAATAATACTAATCAAAATATTTCTCACTTTCGAAATATAAAGCGTCTAAGATTTAGCATTCTGGCCCCTTTTGACCCCTGATTATGTAACATACAACCTAAAAATTTTAATATATAGTTATAGGAATTGTGCCACTTAGGGGAGCCCGAGATACTGGGGCTCGAAGGCGCCCCTGTTGATTTCCGGTCTCAAAAGGGACCCAATTTACACCGTTTCTGGGCGCCAATAGATTGTTGAGATAAACATTTTTGCTTCAGTAATGTATAACAAAATACTGATTGCTAAACAGTTATTGAATGAATACTTTTGGCCCCTCTCTGCCCTTAATGTGATGAGTCAGCACTTTTTTCCTGGTATCATATTAAAGATCGTGGCATTTCCCACAAATATTGTTCAGTATGTTATAACAAAATAATTATACTTTAAAAGATATGATACAAGAAGTCTCGAAAATTCACTCATGATTCGTGTACTAGATTTTGACCCCTTCCGGGCTTCCTTATTGGACCTTTCTGAAAAATTGTAAATCTAATGTGCAATTCAGCAATGTGTCGTCTATCATCGCTACAAATTTTAGCTCTCTAGCTAATGTCGTTTTTGAGTTTACTGATGGACAAGGAGACCCTCTAAAAATCACTGAAAGGGCGATAACTTCCGACTGGAAGTGATTTTTTTCAAAATTGAGTTTGGAGTACAAACTTCAGATAGAAACACATAATCTCTGAAAATTTGAACAAAATCGATCGAGCCGTCTTTGGGAAATCTTCTGCAAAAAAATTGTAAAGAAAAAAAAAAGAATAACTAGATACGATCTCGTTGCGAGCAACGAGTGGGTCTTCCGTCCGATTCTTGATAAGATGAGAAAAGATTTTGATTGAGATTTTCATTCTAAAGTAATGATTTTCCATAATCTGTAAAAAGACATTGAACATTAAAGACTTTTTAAAAATCGACTTTTGGCCCCTCACGGCCCCAAACATTAGGGATCAACCCTATTTCCTTCATATCATCTGAAAGCTCTCATGATTTCGATGACTTTTTGTTAAACAACTATTCAGAGATTCTTTTTCGTTTTCGAGTTATTCGCAAAAGAAATATTTAGGGGCCAAGCCTTCAACTCCTGAATGGGGACGTTTAGCGAAAAATAAAGGTTGCATATTGTTCAGAACATGATTTTGAACATCTTTTGTTCAATATTACTTGACAATATATTTCTCATTTTTGAGATATAAAGCGTCAAAGATTTAGCATTCTGGCCCCTTTTTGGCCCCTAAATACGTACCATACGATATAAAAATCATGATATATAGTTGTAAATGGTTGAGATAAACATTTTTGCTTCAGTAATGTATAACAAAATATTGACTGTTTAAGAGTTATTGAAAAAAGACTTTAAGCCCCTTTTGGCCCCTAATTTGAGTGCCCAGCCCCTTTTTCTGGATTTCATCTTGAAGCTCTTAGGATTTTGAACACTTTTTGTTCAACAGCTATTTAGAGATTCTTTTTTTTTTAGAGTTATTTGCAAAAGAAATATTTAGGGGCCAACCCTTCAACTCCCTAATGGGGACGTTTAGCGAAAAACGAAAGAATGCATATTGATCAGAACATGATTTAGAACATTTTTTGTTCAATATTACTTGTCAAAATATTTCTCACTTTCGAGATGTAAAGCATCGAAGTTTTGGCATTTTGGCCCCTTGTGGCCCCTAATTATGTAATATACGACATTAAAATCATAATATACACTGGAAGAGTGTTGAGATAAACATTTTTGCTTCAGTAATGTATAACAAAATATTGACTGTTTAAGAGTTATAGAAAAAAAAGACTTTTAGCCCCTTTTGGCCCCTAATCTGAGTGCCCAGCCCCTTTTTCTGGATTTCATCTTAAAGCTCTAAGGATTTTGAACACTTTTTGTTCAAAAACTATTCAGAGATTCTTTTTTGTTTATGAGTTATTTGCAAAAGAAATATTTAGGGGCCAACCCTTCAACTCCCTAATGGGGACTTTAAGCGAAAAATGAAAGGTTGCATTATGTTTAGAACATGATTTTGAACATCTTTTGTTCAACATTACTTGTCAAAATATTTCTCACTTTCCAGATATAAAGCATCAAAGATTTAGCATTCTGGCCCCTTGTGGCCCCTAATCATGTAATATACGACATTAAAATCATAATATACAGTTGTAGATTCTTAAGATTAACATTTTTGCTTCAGTAATGTATAACAAAAAACTGATTGCAAAACAGTTATTGAATGAATACCTTTGGCCCCTTTTTGTCCTTAATGTGATGAGTCAGCACTTTTTTCTTGGTATCATATTAAAGATCTTGACATTCCCCACAAATATTGTTCAGTAGGTCTTAACAAAATATTTTACTCTAAAAGAAATGTTACAAAATGTCTCGAAAATTCACTCTTGATTCGTGTACTAGATTTTGACCCCTACCGAGCTTCCTTATTGGACCTTTCTGAAAAATTTTAAATCCAATGTGCAATTCAGCAATGTGTCGTCTATCATCGCTGAAAATTTCAGCTCTGTAGCTAATGTAGTTTTTGAGCTTACTGATGGACAAGGAGACCCTCTAAAAATCACTAAAAGGGCGATAACTTCTGACCGGAAGTGAATTTCGAAAAAATGAAAAAAAAACTTATAAGGTTTAGATAAAGATACATCATCTCTGAAATTTTCAAGTAAATCGGTCGAGCCATCTCCGAGAAATCTTCTGCACAAAAATTGTAAAGAAAAAGGAAGAATAATAATAATAACTAGATACGATCTCGTTGCGAGCAACGAGTGGGTCTTCCGCCCGATTCTTGATAAGATGAGATAAGATTTTGATTGAGATTTTTATTCTAAAATAATGATTTTCCATAATCTGTTAAAAGACATTGAACATTAAAGACTTTAAAAAAATCGACTTTTGGCCCCTCACGGCCCCAAATATTAGGGATCAGCCCTTTTTCTTCATATCATCTGAAAGCTCTCAGGATTTTGATGACTTTTTGTTCAACGACTATTCAGAGATTCCTTTTCGTGTTTGAGTTATTCGCATAAGAAATATTTAGGGGCCAGCCCTTCAACTCTTTAATGAGGACGTTAGCGAAAAATAAAAGGTTGCATATTGTTTAGAACATGATTTTGAACATCTTTTGTTCAATATTACTTGTCAAAATATTTCTCACTTTCAAGATATAAAGCGTCAAAGATTAAGCATTCTGGCCCCTTAGGCCCCTAATTATGTAATATATGACATTAAAATTATAATATACAGTTGTAGATTGTTGAGATAAACATTTTTCCTTCAGTAATATTTAACAAAATATCGACTGTTAAAGAGTTATCGAAAAAAGACTTTTAGCCCCTTTTGGCCCTTAATTTGAGTGCCCAGCCCCTTTTTCTTGATTTTATCTAGAAGCTCTTGGGATTTTGAACACTTTTTGTTCAACAACTATTCAGAGATTCTTTTTCGTTTTTAAGTTATTTGCATAAGAAATATTTAGGGGCCAACCCTTCAACTCCCTAATGGGGACGTTTAGCGAAAAATAAAAGGTTGTATATTGTTCAGAACATGATTTTGAACATCTTTTGTTCAATATTACTTGTCAAAATATTTCTCACTTTCAAGATATAAAGCGTCAAAGATTTAGCATTCTGGTCCCTTTTGGCCCCTAATTATGTAATATACGACATTAAAATCATTATACACAGTTGTAGATTGATGAGATTAACATTTTTGCTTCAGTAATGTATAACAAAATATTGACTGTTAAAGAGTTATCGAAAAAAGACTTTTAGCCCCTTTTGGCCCCTAGCTAAATTGAGTGCCCAGCCCCTTTTTCTTGATTTCATCTTGAAGCTCTTGGGATTTTGAACACTTTTTGTTCAACAACTATTCAGAGATTCTTTTTCATTTTCGAGTTATTTGCATAAGAAATATTTAGGGGCCAACCCTTCAACTCCCTAATGGG
>PRKT01000702.1:37060-48557 GCA_003671525.1 Saccostrea glomerata
CGTTAACGTGCAGTACTTCCGGTGAAAGTTAACAACACAGTGCAAATCTACATATGTTGCTCCATCTTCCTGAAAAGGTTTCATCTTCCTGTGATGAGCGGTTTTTAAGAAGAGCGACGGACAAACTGACCCTTAAAAATCACAAAACTGCGAAAATCTCCGAACCGGAAGTGACGTCATCAAAATAAAAAAAAGGGTATCGAGATTTTTTAATGTTCTATCAGACCTGAAAGTTTCATAAAAATCTAACAAGCCGTTTTTGAGAAATCGCGTGCACAAAATCGGTAAGAAAAAAAAAATAATAAAAAAAACAGTGGAAAAGAAACAAACGAATAACAAGAAGGTCTTCCGCTGAAGATGGAAGACATTAACTAGAGCAAAGCTTGTTGCAAAGCAACGAGTAGGTCTTCCGTCATGTTTGACCGGAAGTGGCTTTCATTTTTAAAAGAAATGAGAAATAACGTCCAAAAATGGGTTGATTCCTCTTAATCCATGTTAATTATTGCAAAAATAAGCCATTTTCTGTTACTTCCGGTTTTGCCGGTAGTGACGACGACGAACGGAAAATTAATTATAATGCTCCCAGAGACATATATTACCAGAAAACTTGTCAAGAACGGTAAAAATACGCGTTTTCCGACTACTTCCGGTTTGACCGGAAGTGACGAAGCCGGACGTATTTTGACGACTTCAATAGATTTAGCTTGACATTTTAAACAATTTTGCTTCTTTGACGTATTACAAATTCTCAATACTTTTTGAGATATAAAGGAAAAACTTTCGGCCCCTCCAGGCCCTTGATTTAAGGGGCCAGCCCTTTTTTCGAGATGTCATTTGAAAGATCTTAACACCTTTTTTGTTCTACATGCTTTAACAAAATATTTCTAGGTAAAACGTTATTGTTGAAAAAGTGCTTAAAATTTTGAAATTCTATTTTCGGGTCAAAGCGAGCGTCGGCGCTTCGTACTTCCGGTAGTTGTGATATACTTAGTGCACTTCTCCAAAGGTTGCTCTAGCATCACTGAAAATTTCAAGCTTCTGTGTAAAGTGCTGTTTGAGAAAACTGCCGGACAAAGTGACCCTCTAAAAATCACTAAATTGCAGGAAACTCCGAACCGGAAGTGACGTCATCAAAATAAAAAAATTATATCTAGATTTTTTGATGTTCTATCAGACCTGAAAGTTTCATGAAAATCGATCGAGCCGTTTTCGAGAAATCGCGCGTACAAAATCGGTAAGAAAAAAAAACAATAATAAAAATAGTGGAAAAGAAACCTAAGAAAAACAATAAGGTCTTCCGCTGAAGACGGAAGACCTTAACTAGAGCAAAGCTCGTTGCAAAGCAACGAGTAGGTCTTCCGTCCTGTTTGACCGGAAGTAGTTTTCATTTACAATGAAAATGAGAAATAACGCCCAAAAATTGGTTGAATCCTCAAAAGCTATGTTAATTTATGCAAAAATAGGCCATTTTTTGCTACTTCCGGTTTGACCGGAAGTGACGATGACGGACGGAAAATTAATTTTTATGTTCCCAGTGACATAAGATACCCAAAAACTTTTCAAGAATGGCCAAAATACGCGTTTTCCGACTACTTCCGGTTTGGCCGGAAGTGACGTCGACGGACGTATTTTGACGACGCCCATAGATTGAGCTGGACATTTTGAACAACTTTGCTTCTTTGACGTATTACAAATTCTCAATACTTTTTGAGATATAAAGGAAAAGCGTTCGGCCCCTCTAGGCCCTTGATTTTAGGGGCCAGCCCTTTTTTCGAGATATCATTTAAAAGATCTTGGAATTCTACACTTATTTGGTTCTATATGTTTTATCAAAATATTTCCAGGTAAAAAGATATCGTAGAAAAGGTCTTAAAAATTTTGAAATTCGCGATACGACAATTTTCGGGCCCTAGCGAGCGCCAACGTGCGGCACTACCGATAAAAATGAAATACATTTTGCAAATCTATAATCTTAGGACTATCATACCTGAAATTTTTACGTTTCTATCTTTAGCCATTTTTTAGAACGTTCGCGGACAACCTAACCCTTCAAAAATCATAAAATCGCCAATATTTCCGGACCGGAAGTGACGTCATCAAATCGCAAAAAAATGAATCAAGTTCATGTTATGTTTCATAAGTCCTGAAAGTTTCATTAAAATCCATCGAGCCGTTTTCGAGAAATCGCGTGCACAAAATCGGTAAGAAAAAAAAGAATAATAATAGGTAAGAAAAAAAGTGAAAAAGAAACCGAAAAATAACAAGGTCTTCCGCTGAAGACGGAAGACCTTAATAAAAGTGAAAAAAAAACAATAGCATAATAGAAGGGTCTTCCGTTGGAGATTATAAATAAATGCCAATGATCATACTAGATTAGTATTTCACTTACTTTTGCAAAGGCTGATGTTCCATTGTAATCATGAGAACAGGAAGCAATATGAAATGCAGCAGAGCTAGACAAAGAAACATAACTGCCTGAAAGTAAAAATAAACCTTGAAAGATTGGGTTTTTGTTTTAGCAGCACAATTCATAAACCAGAAGTCTCTGTCGAGACTATAGCTCTACTGGTTTGCACTTATAAGAAAGGACGAGAAATGTAGCCATATTGACTTAAAAATTTACAACAGCAAAAAATATAATAATGATCCTTGATTAAGTCTATTTTGGGGGCAACTTGTGTGCCAAACTACATTGAAATCAGATCAAAACTGTGGGAGAAGTAATATATTAAAAGCATTTCACAGATTTTTTTTAGTAACCATGGCAACACCGTTCATCGAAATCAAAAACCGATGCACTAAATTATGTATCTTAGTGTAGTGTCTATGTGTGCCAAGTAATATTGAAATCAGACCACAGCTAAAGGAGTAGTAGAGTTTTAAAGGAATTTCACAGAAAATTCTATTTTTAGTAACCATGGCAACGCTGTTCATCAAAATCAAAAACCGATGCTTCAATTTAGTCTTCTTAGTGTAGTCTACTTGTGTACCAAGTTATATTAAAATCAGATCAAAACTGTAGGAGGAGTAGCGTTTTAATGGAATTTCATAAGAAATTCTATTTTTAGCTACAATGGCAAAACTGTTCAGAGAAATCAAAAAACGATATACTAAATTATGTATCTTAATCTAGTCTACTTGTGTCCCAAGTTATATTGAAATCAGACCAAAAACTGTAGAAGGAGTAGCATTTTGAAAATTGTTAACAGACAGACAGCTAGATAGACAGACAGACGGATAGACGACGGACACCTTACTATCGCATAAAGCTCTTCTGGTCTCTGACCAGTAGAGCTAAAAATAGAAAAGTTCTAACTTACTCGACGTATAGTCAGTTTGTCTTTTCCATACCACATTCCATTTAAAACATCTTTGACAACTTCATTATCCAAAAATGTTTTGTTTTCTGTTTTGATAGCATCTTTTAGATACCCATGATTCAAAAGAAGTCGACCAGAATGGATAACAGGATCTCCAAGGAGATATTCTACAAATCTTCCATCATCTCGATTTTTTTTCATTGCATTCCCATTGTCAACATCATGTATACAGCTGATTATACGTAATGCATGATGAGAAAACGTTCTGAACAAATTAAAATACATTTTTAATGTAACATTTTTAAAAGTCTGTTAAGGTACTCCGAACCTCAACCAGGAAGGACAACTCTCTAATTTATAATTTAATTCAAAAAGTCTTTAAATGAAGCTTGAAAATTAAATCTTTTCATGCAACAATTTTCATTATATGCCTCTCAATGTGCTTCAAGGTTCTTTGAACTTCTCAGAAAGGTCTAATTAAAAATTTTTATCCCGAAAAAGCATTTTAAATACCAATGTTTATTAACATGATATGAAATTAGAAGTGATTTATTGAGCTTTGCAAAGAACCTTGAAGCAAATTGAGAGGCATAAAATGAAAATTGTTGCATGAAAATATTTAATTTTCAAGCTAAATTTAGAGACTTTCTGAATTAAATTATACATTAAAGAGTTGTCCTTCCTGGCTGAGGGTCGCCGTCCCTTAATATAAGAAAAAAAAATTTCAAAGATCTATTAAATGATTTATGCAAATTGTTTTTCAAAGTAGGCAGTTGGAACGCATTGTCGATTTTTTGAAAGCCAAGTTCCATGGATAAACAAAAGTTGAAAAAGTACCATAAATCTCTCTCTTTTATCTCCCTCTATTAAGGCTATCTAGTCTAGTAAAGGAAACTTACTAGAAATATGATCTTAAGGTATCCGACCCATATTAGGATCAAAATTTGTAACCTTAAATATCAATTGTTTGTAAAATATCCTGATATTATTTTACAGCATTTTAGAGTAGAAAGGGATTTACCAAGAGAAATTTTCAAAAAATTTATTACCTAAGCAGAAATTAATTATTGAAGATTGCATTGAAGTCTATGGAAGAAAGTAAGTTTTTTTTAGATAAAAAAAATAAATACTTCAAATATCAAAAAATGCTCTGGTGGAAAGATCTATTCGATCATTGGGAATAGAAAAACAATTAGAAATATTTTTTTTTACACAACAGATTTTTTTAAAATTAATTTTTATTGAGTAAAATCAAAGGGAAATAACTCGTCAAAGGCAGGAAAAGGTCATAAATTAGGACATGTCCCACTCTTACATTCTTATACTAAAAGATGAAAATTAGTTCTAACTACACTGATTATTCAGCCCATACATATCTGTTATGCATTCAATTCCATTGAATCTGAGGCTTATATGGATCGGATACCTTAAGGATGTATTCTTCTGATCATTTTACCCCCCTCCCCCCAAGTGGGTCTTCGTACTTAAACATGTCGCAACATTCAAACTAATAACAATTTACAAACAAGTTTTTAAAGTTTTTATGATTTACATGTTTAACTATATTTTTAGATAAAAAAATCTATCTATGTAGTATTAATGACAAAGACGTGTGCAAAATTACAAAATATACGACATAGGCTTAAGAAAGTCGACAAGTCAAATCGACATGATCGAGAGGAGAAAAAAACGGGATCGCTTTCAAAGCAACAGCAATGCCGAATGTCACTCCGTTAAAAGAGCCAACCGACAGAAATGTCAAAAACATTAAAAATCGCTGATATCGCAATTAGGCCTACATGAACATACTCCAAAGCGGTCCCCAACCATGCCAGTCAAGAGCGCCGAAGCGTGTTGACGACGTCCTAGTAGCAGTGAAAAGGCGAAAACGTAGGTTTCTAATGCTTTTAAACTTATTGAAAATAACAATGTGTATGCATTATATATACAAAAGTTTAAAGGTACTTAGTATACTGTCACATCGTAAACTCAAACATTGCGTAAACATGTTACATCTACGTAACATTAGGCCTCAGGGGTCTCCAGATGCGTGCGACAACATTCGTATTATCTTAAAGTTTTTTATTGCAACTTTAGCTCTTAGTATATGATAAATATCCTTTGATATTGTAAATGCTGAATATCTATCCCAATTTTATGGACATACTGTAAGAAAATAACAAGATAACATCTATGATTATTAACTGTTAACATTCGGTAAGAAACTAGGTCGCTTCATTCTATGGCGGCCTATGCGGGTTAAAAAATGGAATATTTCTGAACATCATAGAACCTAGAAATTATTTGTGTCTGAACTATAGGCTTGGGTTCATAAAAACAAAGTCGGATAGACAAAATAATGATTTTACATTTCTTGAACAATGATATTATACCAGTAAATTATAATCTATTTTTTTCTAAAATAAATTTTACAGGGAAGTCTTGTTTTCACAAGAATCACAAATGAAAAACTTTAGAAGAGAGCAGGGTTTAAGAACCACTAAAATCAGATGGAGAAAATCATGCAAATCAGATTAAAAAAGTGGGACTTGATATGACAGATCGCAGGGAAGCCACCATCCAACACCACACATCGGGACCCAATCCGGAACCTTCAGGGCAAGAGGAAATGAGGACATCCAACAAACTATTACGAAGTTTTTATTGGTTAAATGATTACTTTTTGTTCATAATAAGATTTTCTTGACAAAATTGCAATTATTACCTGAAATTATCACAGTAATTTTGAATATTTAGTGAATAAAACACATACATTAAACGTTTAAAGCCTAAATCCCTTGATTTATTTTCATTAAATGCTGAAAAAGAAATAGGGGGTGGGGATATAAAAAAATATCAAAACTTTCTTATATGTACACTAACCCCTACTTTTCATGCTATGAAAAGGAAGCGTAATACCTAAAGAAACTGTACAACAAATTTCAGAAAAAGTTTAATTGTAGAAATATGTTTTTCCTTGGTTTTTTGAGCAATTTTATAGGGAAAAATTTGCCTAAATTTGACACCAGTGAACAACATTTTTGGGTACAATGTATGAAATTGGTATTTATTTGCTCATATTTTGCTTAAAAATTAACTTTGCAATACTTCCAAGTAAATTTAAGCCAAATTAAGTTTAAATTGATTGTATTTATAAGTTTATGAGTTATTTCATGGTCTAATAGCTTGTTTAATGAAATTTTCCATGCTCTATTTTGGCCTGTGTTCGAGGGGTTGAATCTCTCTTAGATGAACACTAACATACACTTTCCTTGTCTTTAAATTATTTTTTTGGATATTACACTTCCAGAAAAATATAAGCATATGAAAAGTTTAATGCACGTTTTTTCCGCGTATCAGAAGAATACATCCTTAAATAACTTGAAGGATTATGAGAGAAAGTATTTTAATTCTATTGGAATGAAGTAAAAGGAAGTAACAACACGTGTTTATATTTTAATAATTATCTTAAGAAGGGAATAAAGGTTTTACAAATCACAATTTCCCGGTAATGGGTTCGGAGAAGAACTAAAGAAGAACTTTTTTTTCATTCCATGCTTATACAAATGTATATGAACATTTAGATGAAATACCGGTATTATCGCTGGTACTTACATGTCCATGCGTAATGAATTAAAAATATATTTATATTAAAAATACAAAGGAACAAAAAAACCGTTCTTTCTGTCCAAATGATTTGGTTAAAACTGTTTAATCTTTATTCATTTTACAATAAAGAATTAATTTTATTTATTTCGACCTTTCGTTAATAGAAAAAAAAACCATTTGGTAGAGCGACCGCTCCATGATCAGAAGGACGTAGGTTTTAAACCCGGCAGCGACTGAACCAAATCGATAAAAAAGAAGTAGCCACTAATTTTATTATGAATTTGCTGTTTTTAGGTTTTCTATTTTAATTTTACCTGTGCATAAGCTGTATCTGTTCCTGTTCCAGTTGACTTGTTTGCCAATTATTCTTTTCTTGTTGTAAAATAACACATCCAACCAAGATATGCCGAATTCGTACCTGAAAAAGAAAGCTTTCGATCATCACACACACACAAAAAAAAAAACGTTCGAGACCAATACCTGTATGAAGATGTACATGCACAATATTCTCTGGTATATTCATACAATACAAATGTTTGATCCTTGTAGAATTATTTTATAGCCAACTGAAAAATTAGTGATTTTTTTTTTCATTTAAGTATTTATTGATTTTTTAAAGCATGTTGATCTTTGTTGGCTTTATCTTTATTCTCTGTAGATCTGGGAAAAGTTTAATTCTTTCATAAAACTAAGGAACAAAGGTACTGAAATTTTGAAGAAAACTTTGCAACGTCCAAGTGGACGACCTTAACTTTAGAAAAAAGATTATTAACATGGTTTTTATTGTACTTACACAACCGGTTTCAACCAATTGTTTTGCTCCAAGATAAAATTTTCGGAAGAGCAAAGCGTAGAATATCAAGCCATATAGTTCGGATGTAGTCACATTCAGTTTTGGGTCTAAGGAAATGAGAAAAAAATTATATATACATTGTGTACGATATCTATAAACATGTAGAATCTACACCCTCCTTGTTAAAGATAAACAGTCTCAAAAGTCAATTCTACATATACAAAAACAATTTGGAGACAAGGAAACATTGAAGTGGGATCAGGTACCATTTAATAGTATATATCCTTTGTCGAGCAGTCACATCCTTCATATTGTTTTTAAAGATCAAGCAATAGGAAAAAAAATCCCTAGATTATTATGCCAAATAATTGTTTGGAAAAACTTGGATAAAAATAGGAATAAAAATGGGTATTGCTAATTGATCAAATTATTAATTAAAAGCCACCAAAAAAGTTCTTTACATGAAGAGCTTTCTATTAATTCTGCTTATTAAATTTACTAAGTTTACACTGCCTAATACTTGTAATGTGCATAAAATAAAAAAAAAATGAAACACATTTTAATTTATGAAATTTCAATTATAACTAAAAGCAAACTATACTATATGACACCATTTAATTTCTTTTCATTCGTTAAATGTATCTTAACTTACATTTTCTAGTTTCCATCCAGGCTGGAGGTCTGTATGCATCTGCAGAGATCTCCTGTAATTCTCTCCACAAACCGTCTGCAAATTGCTCTTTCATACTCTGTAATGTTTCATGAGAGTAACGTACTCCGTAAGTATTAGGATAATCCAGACAGTGTTCTATATCATATCAAAGAAAACTTATACCCATTTCACATGTTTCATTTGACTTTCAGAAAATTACAATGATCTACAGGTGTTTGTAGTATTTATTTAGTATCGATTTCATAAAAATGCTAGAAAATCAAATTCGTTCTGCGGTATAAAGTTGAAAATAACGGATTCGACATTAATATGTTTATCTAAGGAACTGTTATTGCAAACATTTTGATGCATTTATACATATAGAGTAATAAATCTATTTTAGGAAATCTGTCCTAACCTGTTTAAGAATGTTACCTTACGGATTATAATTTCACATTTTTTCAGAATAGAAACAAAAAATTACGAAAACCAATAATTTGTAGAATTTATTTTTTACAAAACATCACAACCAGTTGGGTGTAGCTTTTATTCTAACTGTACAATCATAATGTTCTGAATATTCATCTACAAAAAAAATCTTTTTGCAGAATATGTCAGATTTAAATACAATAATAAGAAATTTGAAAAAAAAAACTTGTAATTGAAAGGAACATCCACAATGATTTTTTGAAACAAGTCATTTTGCATTTACAAAAGCATAAATTACTAAAAAAAAATATATATATAAATAGGACTATTATTTAATTGTTTACCTCTCCATTTATGTACTCGATGGATCTGTGGCTGAAAGATTTCTTTATTACATTCTTCGGTATTCTCCAATGCCCAACTTTTAAAAGGTGCATAGACAGAGCATTTGGATAAACATCAGTCTGGCTTCCCTATAAAAAAAATTAAATAAAGGCTGTATTTTTTCTGGCTGTCCTAGATAAAAAAATAATAGAAATTTATAAAAGTTGAATTCTATAATAATCTTTCTTCATTTAACTAAATACAGATATAACAATTTATAGTATAATCTGAACACAAGAAATAAAAGTTCTGATAGATATATGTCATGTATTTCTTTTTTGTATTGATTCTAAATAAAAAATAGGAAGGATATGAAAATATTAACTTTAAAATCTTACAAATATCTCTGCTTCTGGTTCAGATTCCATTGCAACTGTTAAATTCAAAGACCAAAGTTAAAAAACTTTTACATAAGAAAGACCAATCTAAACTCACACCCTAATCCCCTAACACATACACACCCTTACACACCTACGCATACACACACACACACACAGAGAGAGAGAGAGAGAGAGAGAGAGAGAGAGAGAGAGAGAATTTGGCTTATATCTGAATTTGAATTATACTAGCAATAATTCTTCTGGCCACAACTTAATTACATGGGTCTAAGGAAGTTTTCATATAAAATTCAAGTTTTCCAACCCAGTTGTCTTAAGGAAGATTTAAAATATTTTTCCTCTCAATTTCATTTTAAATGATAAAAAAAAAATTACAAACTTTATTTTTAGAAATCAGCAATATTTCTTATAGATTTTCATTTGAATCGGTAACCAGAATAATGTTTACAAAGTTTATTGGGAAAATTCTACAAGATTTTGACATAAGTTTAAAAATTTGTGAAAAAATTTGTATGGAATTATAAAGGAAGCAAAACAACGTCTCATATCTAATCACCAAGGAAAACCTACGATTTCTTTATATTTAAGGGATTTATTTTTTGTGTCATTTCAAATCAAAATCAGTCAAAAAATATATTTCAATCCATACATCATTTTTTTGTTTGTGTTCCGTATCCTTATAATTGAATCCTTATTGGGGCTCCACCCTACCCCCTGGAGCTTCGATTTGAACAAATTAGAATTTACACTACTTCAGGATGTTTTACGAATAATATTTGTTAAGATCTCTTGCTGATGTAAAATTTTGTTCCTTAATGTAGCCTAACCCTATCCCCGGGGACCATGTTTTGATTAATTTATAATCTACACTACCCTAAAGAGCTTCCACATAAGGAACGAGCTCAGCTGCAGCTGGTAATGAGAAAAAGAGTTTTTTAAGTTTTTCCTACAAATTTCCATACAAAAAATTGTTTTCCTCTATATTGTGGACCAAAATAATTCCCAGGGGCAATGAATTGAACAAAAATGCGTGTACCTCAGAAAGTTTCTGGTTTTTTTATAGGACTGCAGTTGTTCTTGAGAGAAACATTTTTTAAAATTATTTTCCAATTATTTTTTCATGTAATTTTTTTCCTTATAATGGCTTAAGTAAACCCCTAGGGGCTAAGATTTGAATAATTTACTAAATACAGCACCTTATACAGCAGAAGGCTTCCACATATTTTTTCAGCTTTCATATATATTTAAATGTATTTTTTTTCTTTTGTAGCCCCATCCAATATCTAAGTTTAATGATTAAAATATTCAATATACCGAATATCCTTCATATGAGTAACAGTTTTTCTTCTTCAACGATCTCACCTTCTCACCTGCTTTATGTCTTTTCTTGATTATTTCTCCTTGGTTTGGGGCAAGGACCTTTATTTAAACAATTAAGACTCCTTCACCAAAGATGCCTTGTACTACCAACTTGTTAACATTTACTAAATGATTCTTGAGAAGAACTTGAAAATGTGAAAATTAACGGACAACGGATGATCAGAAATGTTCACCTGAGGTTTCAGCTAAGGTAAACTAAAATGTATAACCTAATGGGCACATGACCAAAGATTCAACTGGATTTTAAAAAACTTATTTTAATGTGTTGCAAAACCTAGCTTTGACGATTCTAATGATTAGAAATAACAAAATTTGTGTTGATTTGCAAAGAAGATGTAGAACGTAATATTCTTCATAATGGATACAAAGTGCCTTATTTTCGTTTACATATAGAAAATCTCATATTTATAACAAAAAGAAATTCATCAAATCACTAGAAACTGCCTTATTGTTTTTTAAACTATCTGCTTTGATCAAAGATATATATATATATATATATATATATATATATATATATATATATATATATATATATATATATATATATATATATATATATATATATATATATATATATATATATATATATATA
>PRKT01000702.1:51338-80318 GCA_003671525.1 Saccostrea glomerata
ATATATATATATATATATATATATATATATATATATATATATATATATATATATATATATATATATATATATATATATATATATATATATATATATATATATATATATATATATATAAACTATTCAGTAAAGAAATAAATGGCACGTGCCTTGTTTACATAGCAAAGGTTTGGAGCTCTAGATCTGCCTTGTACAGTAAACCAACTTTTATTCGCATGCGAGAAATTTTCGCGAAGTTAGCGAGAGCCTCGTCATCGCGAATATTTCTCGCCGCGAACCGGTTCTTAAAATCTATGTGTCTATTAAAAAGTAACCTAAATAGGCTTTTTCGCGAAAATTAATCGTCGCAAACTAGTTTATAGCTCGCGAAATAAAGACGTCGCGAATAAAAGTTGGTTTACAGTATCTTCAGAAATGAAATTCAATTTTAACCTTAGATAAGGAAAAATAAATTTGAAATTTTTTACTTGAAAAGTGTCCACAGGATTGTTGACACTGCCGAAAATTCATTATAAAGCGTTTTGAGTAAAATTACGCTTGTTTTTATCAGACAGAAATAAAATTCAGCTTGTTCAATTATAGTCTGTATATGGAAAGAGAACTCATATTGAAGTTATTGAAATTGAACTGCTTTTTTCAATTTAAAGTCCTTGTGTATTAAGTAAAGAGAATTGCATTAAGCAAAATCAATTTATACCACACAAAACATTCATTCTGTGTTAAAAAATACATTCCAGATACCTCCAATCAGTAGATAGCAAATCAAAGCATCAAAGGGGTAGTTTTGTTTAAGCTTAACAGCATCAACAAAGAAAAGCTCATTATTTCTTTCCACATCATTTGTATCCGTGTTGATTTCACGTCTTTCAACTTTTTGCCTTTGCCAAGGCGTTCGTAAATCAAACTGGTGCTCAGTCGCTTTGAATGACCAACGAAACTCTTCTTCAGGGGTTGAGACAAATGCTTCATTTCCATCCTTCTAAAAAATATATAATTCGACTTTAAAACTGATTAAAATACTGTAGAAGTACTTTTTTCCGCGTGGTATTAATTAACGCTATGTACGCGGTCACGAATTTTCCGCAGAAATTTGTCCAAGCGTACTTAATATAAATGTAAGGCATGTAATGACAATATAGGAAATCAGCGTAATTTTCTACCCGCGGATCAAACAGAAATTGAGATTCCGCTAAATTATGACTCCGTGAAAAAAAGTACGTGTACAGTAGCTTTGTCATAATGGTATGTTTACACATAGTGTAGAACGTATGAATCAGATTAGATTTGTAAAATAGAGTAATAAGTCAATTGATACAGTACTATACGCACGCAAAACACCAATAATGTATCACCTGGTGATATGTAATCATACACTACCTAAACTCGTAACTTAAACTTTTATGTTTAACAGAAATTTATCATTATTTTTTGCTGGATGCACATCGCCGGTACGATAATGCTTCCCAGAAAATATTGCAGTGTACTCTGTGCATGCACTTATCTGAACTACAAATGTATGACGTCAGAATTGAAAATGACGTCAAGTCACTGATTACTTGAGCTGCAATGATGCGGAGCGTGTCATAAACTGTACATCTTATTTCAATCTGCATATAAAGATGCAGAATGCTAGTTTAAAATTAACGCGTTTTTATCTTTTTTTTTTCAAAATTCTAATATATCCGAATAATTTAGATCACTTTGATTTATAACTCTTGTTTAAGAGTCTGCGTGTTCAAATTACGTACAGAAATATACGTTTGACATTTTTAACCTTTTTTATACCCGTGAACAGAGAAAGAATTCATAATTCGGTACTCTAAAGCAGATGCTCTAACCAATGCGCATCGCGGGAGACTCACTGCGTGTGGGTTTGGACGCTGTCATGAATAAATTTAATGTAGTGGATTCCTGAATCTGGTTCCTTCCTCTCATAAACATATCGATTTTTCTGTTGCAAAAATCTTGCTTTTTAGACTCCTCCAGAAATTAAACTGCTTCCTCGAATAAGAATTTGAACAACAAGACCAGTAATATTTTAGGAAATTGCATACAAAACTGTTCTTGTGGTCTGGAAATTCTCAGACCTTAGCTGTTTTTGTCACGTCTATCTTATTGTAAATTTGTTTTCATGGTTTAAAGCAGCTGGATTCATGTTTCATAACTGTTTGAATTTCAGATTAACGTGGATAACTACAATTTTTGATTTTTTAAAATAATTGGTTAGATATTTTTACACGCTGTCGATTTCACTCATTTTTTTCAAAATATAGGGTGACAAATAAGTACTATGCTTTTTTTTTTTGGTTTCTTTTTTACTGTTAAATGTTTCTTTAAAACAGTTGGGTCTACCCCAAAAGGATTTTTGCGTGTACCAAATCACTTGGTACACCCCAAGCCCAAGCTTCATGGTTGGGCGACTCTGCCATTGTGTGCATAATTATTGAGCAAATCATTACCAATGATAGGTCATTACAATCATGGACACAGGACAAAGTCACCCGACAATGAATAATGGACCTGATGTGATACATAGTCCAAAATATCTACATAGTTACATAAATTAGTACAGGAAGAAAGAACTCTATCTCTTCCCCTGTCTTTCTTCGTGAATTATTCAACTTTAGCCAAAATAAAAAAAACATGAAAAAATTTAATTAAAATCAAAAGTAAAAGAGAAAGAGCTAAAGCCACGAACTATCAATATCTGCCTTTAATTTTAGACAAAATTTAAGTTTGAAATCACAAAGCCTATCATATGTCATTTTGTAAAGCACAATGTCATGGTACGCTACAAATAATTTTTCGGCACACAGGCCACCGTCCTTAGCACATGCGCAGAGACAAATATACCTATGTAGTTAAAAACTGCTTAAAAACGCCGATTTTACGGCAGTTATTCCGAAATTTGAATTTGGCCACAGTCGAGTACCCTTTCCAAACTTTGCATGCATAAAAATATTACATATATGCACCTTTATGCAAAATATCTTAGAGGTACTCGCGTGTGGCCAATATGAATTTTACATTTTATGAACGTTGAGCTTTCAGAAATTTAAGCAAGGTCCTCCATTTTTATAGTAATTATAAGTTCATCATATGCATAAATACCCTAAATTAGATATTAGTATATCAGATTTATTCTTGATAATTATATAATCCCCAATTTGTCAATAATTCTTTAATAGAATTTCTTAAATTGCCATTTAATATGTGTTCTTTCATATAAAATTTAAAATTACGCTCTTTTCTTTCATGCTTACGTAAATGATACAATGATGACGTCATAATATGACCGTGAGGCCTACTGAATCTGAGCAAAAATAATTTGAAGAAGTTTGTCAAAATAATTTTATAATTAGAAAAAAAAGTGTTGAGAATTGATTTATGTCGGGTTTCCACTTTGTTGCCAGCACTAGATATTGAACGTAATACGGTTACCTTGTTTCAAATCTTTTTATTAACATAAAAAAGCCAAATCCAAAGGTTATATCTTAAATTCAAGCAACTCTATGACTGTGTATTCTAGTAAACGCAAAAGAGTAAATAGTTTGATTTGTTTACACACTGATAATTCAAATCAAGAAATATATGGCGTTTATGAATATTATGCATTCAAGATTTACAGTAAATGTTAGTTAGCTAACATTATTTTAAAACTCTAAAACGCTCTCTCTCTCTCTCTCTCTCTCTCTCTCTCTCTCTCTCTCTCTCTCCGTAGCTTTTCCCTTCTTTATTAGCCTATTACGATGTCTTAGACTTTTTTTATTTGGACTTCTAATTTACAAGATCAACTTACATATTTGACGATGTCCTTTATGAAGTGTAAGAACCATTTCATAAATACTAAAAGTATTATACAATTTTGATTAGAGCTTATTTATAGAGACAGTTTTTATGTTTTTTTTATTTTTTGCGGAAGGGGGAGTGGGAGGGCATTCCTTTAAAAAAATACGACGCATCCCGAAGGAAAAAAAAGAAAGAAAAATCTACAATGTATTTGTAATCTAATAACTCTGAAACAGAATAACTCCGGATGATCCATCCGCACACGTAAAAATTACAGAAGAAGTTTGTCTCGTAACTAGTAAAGGCATAACATGGATCAGACAGACGTCAGAAACGGGATAACTGAATTATCTATAGATAGAAGAAAATCTCCGTGGAAATGATGTGAAAGTGTTATTTGGGGATGACAATTACTAAAAATAAGTGTTAAAATTAAGCTTTTATTTTCACTACATTTTATATACATACCACCTTATATCTACAGTGAACGCGAATTGGGACATATATTTTTGTTACTTAGGATGCCCCTAGTAGTTACATGTAGATTGGTTTCGCTTCAAGTATAAACAAGAAACATATTGACGCAAACGTCAAAAATCGGCCAACCAATTAATTCTTCCTTTGATAGAAGTAATTCGAAACTGAAATTTGAGTGATCTGTTTTTAAAATTTCTTATATTTATCTGTTGAAATATCCTCGTGACATGAAATACTAGCATGCGACTTTGCCGATTTTCTTCATGCACAATGCATGTACAATATTATATGTGTAAGCAAACTGCACATAGACCTCTGCGTCTCTGCACGCAGTTTCGTACAAACGAACTCTGGTGGAAGTTTGATGTTTAAGTAATTATTACATAAAAGTAAAAAACTAAAGTTTAGACTTAGCTATAGTTTTTTTTAATTCAAACAGAACAAATATGAAATATGTAGGACTCTCTTAAAGGATGTTAACAACCCCCTAATCGATCTAGATCCACCACTACATTTCTTCTCTTTCAGTGTTGAGATGTGGCGAGAAAATGATTGGCACATTGTAAAAACGTGCTTTATCCAAGCCTCATAGACAAAATTGTCGTATGATTCCGTGCTTTTAAGAAATCAATATTTCATCAAATTTTTGAAAAACTTTCATAGAAAATGTGTGAATAAACACGGCATTTTAAAATAAGTACAACAAATTCTGTCTAGACTGTTTAAAAAGAGAAAGTAAATTGTTGAAATACAACGTGGTCTTTGTTTTAGACTATGCCTACATAAGATTTTCTCCGCACTTCAGTAATGTCAGAGTTTGTCTGAGTGTGATTTGGGGACAAGCGACAATCCCTTGCTTATTGAAATACTTGATCTTTTTGTACAATAAACAGGCGCAGATTTGTTTTAATGCAATAATTTAAGACGAAAGGATTAAAACACATGTCTTACCCCCCCCCCCCAAGACAAAATAGAAGCGATAGCGATATAGAACATGAGAATTAAAAATAGTCAATCAAATAAAAAAATTCACTGTTTAATTTTGCTTAAAGGGCAAGATAAATACCTGAAAGAAAAAGAAAAAAAAACCTAAATCAAAATGCGTGTGATATCAATATTACTCAGTATTTAGCGGACTACGATATACCTGATAATATAACTAGAAAAACTCGAATTTTGAGCTACAATCTATAATTTTTTATTACAACTTTTTTAATAAAAATCTTTGAAATCAAATTCTTTTTACTTACAACCCCCTCCTTTTCTTTAAAACTTCAAGAATTCTGCAAAACATATATTTTATTGTCAAAATGCAAGAATAAATCTGGGTTCGTCATATACACAAAAAACATACTTACCCACTTTGATAATTTATTTCTTTATAATAGCCACAGATTTTGGTTAAGAAAAAAATTTGATAATTACTGCGCCCGGCTTCCCTTTTCATTTATCCAGTCACAAAATTAAATTAAATTAAATAGTTTTAAAACTACATCATGCACAGAAAAAAAAAACAATTGTAACGCTCGGGTTTACAAAGGTAAGAAGTTACTGTAGAATGTTTTATTACAAATGACTTTTTACGATGTTGTGACGTTACGTTACAAATAATGACGTTCCTCATGTAAATTTCATTCAAAACAATGCCATACTGTCATGTCTCTTCTTGAAAAAGTATAATAGATATCTAAAAAAGGAAAACAGTTCTGAAAAGCTACAAGTCTACACTATCTTTATTGAACTTCTCATTGATTTTTTAGTTAAGGCATATTTCGATGGTTCGTGGCTTTACCTCTTTAAGAAATGTCTAGTTAATTTTGATTGAATATTTAGGATTTACCATTTACATTGGTATTTTAATCAGAATTATCGCACTGAGAAGTGAGAACAATAAAATTTTACTTACTATTTGACTTATTCTTTGATTCCAATCAAACAGATATAGACTGATTGGGAAACAGCAAAAAGTCTAAACCTGATCTTTTTTAAGAAGTTCAAATACGTTGGGACCGTCCTATATTGCTCAAGTAGTGTACATGTATATCCAACCGTAAACCTTTCTTTTCCTGCTTTTCATTTTAAGTGGAAATTTTTGCTTTCAGGAGAAATTGATCAATTTTACCACCAAAAACAAATGTTTAATAATGTCCACAAAAATTAAATGCTCCTGACTTATATTCATCAAAATGACATGACGATTTTTGAATCTATAGAAATGAATGTGTATTGTGTTTGAAAACTACTCACTGTAGACCGTCACCTGACAGGTAGATATTACCCCGAGGGTATAATTATCACATCTGGGCCCGTACAAAATTGTAACAGTCAGGGTCAAACTATCCTTATCTTGATTAAATAATAAGAAACACACAAAGATTTGTAATAAAATAGACAGAGACACAAAGGGCTTAATTTCTCGTGTAAAGCATGTACGAAGTATGTTGTTAAACTTTTCCCTCGCCATTCGATTTGGTCCCTCGCTTCGCTCTGCACCAAATCTCATGGTAATCGGGAAAAGTTTACCAACATATACTTGGGATTCCTAACGAGTTTTACAGCAGCTTTCATGAAGCGTTTTATTTCACTGTAGTTTACTGTATTATTACTATTCATTTATAATGCAGTGTTTCGAATAGCCTTTGTTTTCAATCTTCTAACAGTGACACTATATGGTGAAAAGTGGTCATATAAAGTGTAATTAATTCATTAAAGATTCATTCATGGGAGAAAGTCAAGCTTAATGTCATATGCTTTCATTTTTGTATGTCATACATCTCAGCGCATTATTTATTGAACAGCCATCGTACACTTCATATTAAAATATCAAATTCTTTGGCGGGTTTGAATGATACATCCTTGCTCTTTCACAGATCAATTCTATTCTTAATCCTTAGGAAAAGTGGCAATCACGTTGTGTATAAATAAAATAATATTAATACTATAATTCATAAAATTCATAGTAGATATGTTCGAAAGCAAAACAAACACACAATATATTGTCAGTCCGTGCAGTTGTGGTAAGCAGACTGTGACGATTGAACGCACCCGGTGAATTGTAAACATCAACAATAACAGATCTCGAGCCCTGTTTACAAAAACTGTGTACATAACACGAGTGTGCTCGATTTGCTAAACTCTGTACGAAACTCTTAGTTCGGAATGACGATACTTGTGAAGGAGTTTGGCTTTCTAACATTTCTACTCTGAATGAAATTATTTTTCTGGATGAAAGTTTTAATATTTCTCATTAAAACACAACAAGATTGCAACTTTTCCAAGGGATTAAGAATAAGGTTAAAATTTGTGGATGTGTCAATCAAGCCCGCCCACAAAAATTGAAGTTTTGATAACTTTTAAAAGAAATCAGATTTTTAATTAATCTTTGTGTGAAATCCTATTAAAATATGTAAGTCGTACTATTATAGCGAAAATATTGACTGCAAATCTGTGTCCAAGTTATTTTAATAGATACGAAAAATTACATCTATTTCAACTTTACTCCAATTACATTAAAATTAAACTGTTCAATTAGATATATATTTTAATCAGTAACAATTCCAAAAAGCTATAAGATATATAAAAACAAAATTTACCACTATAATTTTTATTTCTACAATTAACTGTTAGTGAAAATTTGTCAAGTGTTATATACTGTGAAATTACTAATTTTCGAGGGTTTTCAAGGTATGATGAGACCATTGAATTTATATCCACCACGAAATGCAATTTTTTACATACATTACTACTAAATCAAATCCCAATGAACCACTATATTTTCCTCAAACCAAGAAAATTTGACCCCTCAAAAATATATAATTTTACAGTAGATGTGATTTAGCTCAACTCAAATAAACATTTTTACATTTTTATGAAATTATTAAAACACACAATTACCTTAAAATATACTATTGGTATTTTCTTATCAGATGCATATTGAAGGACCTCTTTACATGCCTTTCCATTCTCAGTTGATACTATAACTGGTAGGAACAAATCCTCGCAGTAATCTGCATCAGAATGGAATCTTGCTTGTTATCATAGTCCATTCAAACTGAATGATATATTGCATGTTGAATAATACAAATGAATAACGACTTGAAACAGATTATTGATATACCTTTTGAACATAAACTTCGATTGCTAATTTAGTGCATAATGCAGCTTAATGGACGAAAAATTAAATGTGAAATCATCAATCTTAAAATTTCTCAGCAAAAAAGTATAATAATTATTTTCATTTAATTTCGTAATTTTACAAATAACTCAAAATATTGTGAACAAATTTTACAATAAAAAAATTGCTTCGTTTTGGCTGTGCAATTG
The DNA here is from genome assembly GCA_003671525.1 of Saccostrea glomerata. Lineage (NCBI taxonomy): Eukaryota > Metazoa > Mollusca > Bivalvia > Ostreida > Ostreidae > Saccostrea > Saccostrea glomerata. The sequence goes on from PRKT01000702.1 coordinate 59,928, forward strand.
TCAGAAAGGAAGATAAGTTACATCAAATATTCACAAATGGGATGAAAAAGTAACGCAACTGTAGAGAATTATTGCGTTTATCTATTCCCTATAGTTTTCGGTATCCCTTTTAACTGATCACGGAAGCCTAGTGGTAGGGTAGTGAAAGGGATAGTCAAAGATCTTTTGGATAAGACCGAGGTCCTGTATCCGGTGTTTAACTATTAATTTGAACGTTAGGGAACATAAGTCAATCAATTAATCTCACCAGTAACCTTAAAAATGTGACCAAACGTTTGATGCATGTCAATTGTATCCCATGTTTTGCAATAAAATCCTTAATTGATGACAATTTACCAAAAATAAAAAAAAAATCTTAATAATCCCTACAATAAACATGATGAAGAGTCGGACCCTTTCCCCGTTATTAACCATGTGTAAATAAATGAAGCTCTCTATTCAATGTCACTTACATTCAGCCATTCTTTGGAAGTAATGGATCTCTTCTTCATCTTCATTGGCTTCCCCTCTATGAATTGTCGAAAATCCCATCGATAACAACAGCTGAAAGCAGTCAATTTATTGCAAATAGTTGAATAATAGAGTAAGAATACCACGCACATAACGTTACATAAAAAATGATACATGCATTTGACATGTTTGAGGAATCGAAAATTTGAGACAAATACACATTACAAATTACTTCGTAAATAGATTCAAATTCCAGTGTTTTGAGCTTAATCAGAATTCAACCACGGTAATTGTCGAGATCAAAGACATGCCGCTAACATTTTTCTCCAATAAATCACGAACGTCATCATAACATTATCAGATCAGAAACACATATCAAACCTGTACAGTTCAAAAACAAATTTTGACTCTAAAATGAAATATTTAGACTCATCGATGTGTCATCTTTCAGAGTCGATACACTGTGTAAATTGCAGAAAGTAGCTGATGAATGCAGGTTTTTATAGCTAATTTATAAAGCGTTGCTGTTCCACGGACCTCCTAACACCATTTTTAACTTCGTGATTTCAGTGATAAAGTAACAAAATAGAAAACTGATTTGCTATTGTACATTCATACAAATAATTATACGAGGGTTGTCCAAGAAAATTGCGAACTTTTGAAATATTTTATAACTTATCGGACCAAAAATATTCACTTTTGACACACTTTTGGGAAATGGTATTTTCGTCATTTTTGCTTAATAATATGAGTTTGAGACATACACATGTAATATGCATTTAGGAACAACATTTAAAGTGTGTTAAATATTGTTGGTCGGCGCACGGTAATTTCCTGAGTTTTAAAATTTGCATTGACAGCGATGGTTTCGACATTATCTGAGGTACGTAATTAAAATGTGATTAATATTAGATCCCAAGAAACTGTATGATCTAGAGTTTTTGTGTCGAAAAAATATAAATACTCTGACCTTATAAATAAGAAAAATATGACGTTATATGCACAAACACTATGATGTAAAAAACGATGAACTTCGGTGACAATGCGGAGCAACAATAGATCACTCAGTGTTATGTGGAGCGGAGTATGACCCCCGGTTCCATGTTCACAGGGGAAAAGAGCTGAGAACCAGGTAAAATAGATATATTGGAAACATGTTTATTCATAGTAAGAGTATGATGGACTCGTTATATTATGGAAGAAACGTTTAGTAGACCTACAAAAATGACAACCAAAAGGTCTAGAGCTGGACGTAATAAGTGGAGATCCATGCTATAGTATCGGGGTTTGTGATTGGAAAATTTTCTAATAAAAGAATTACTTCCTTGATTTATTTTTTTAACTGTAGCATTTCTAGAATGGATAACTCGATAACTAAAAGAAAATGCAGTAACGAATTTACGCTTCGAACATTATTTTAAAGATGCGCGTTTCCTAAATAAGTTGAAAAGCTCCACTAGTGACGTTTTAACGTCGTCGTTGTTGCGCCAACTGTAATTTTGAATGATACGTTAATCATAGATAAAAATGTTACTTATAGAGATATTTTATTGAAATTTCTGTGAATTATATAGCAAATATTGATTATAGAGTGTACCAATTTTTAACTTTGTAGCATTGGTGAAACAACAAATATTGAATATTTCGCGTTTATCTGAGACAACCCTTGTATTGTGATACAATCAAATTCATAACAAATAAAAGGCTATTTTAATGCAGCGAAAGTTAAAATCGTCTGCCTTCCATACGAGGTAAACAAATAAATTTACTCTGGTGTTAAATGGACGAGTGTAATCGAGACATGGTGAACTAAATGGTTACTCTTTAAAAGAAACGATTAGTCGTACTTTAGAGTTCTTATTAGAATAAAAATAAATGCCCTTGTTGTCGTGAATGATGCACGATTACCTCCTTGGTCTAGAAATGTTGTTTTGAAATATAAAAGCCGAGGCGGTTTTTCAAAAAAACATTTCTCGACTTTGGAGGTTATCCTGCAACATTCACGAAAACATTAATTTTATTTCTTAAGAAACCTTGATGACAGAGGCGTCCGTTCTGTGATGGATGAATACATTGTCCTCGATGAAAAGAAGCTTTTGACTCACGGAAACACATGGAGCCTTGCTTTTCCCTATAAAAGGAAAGATTACTAATATATAAGGGCAAGAAACACAACGTTGCAGTCAAGTGTTTGTGTGGAATGCAGATGTGTGTGATAGTGTAAGTGTGGATGTGAAGGAGAAGGTGTGTGGTGGTGAAAAGCTGAGCGTTTGAGAGAGGGAGAGGGTGTGTGTTTATATGTGTCCGATTTATCTGCATATTTGATCGAGCTGATTGATAATGATAAAACAATGCCTTTCCTATATTTTTTAATGATCAGAACTGTTTGTTATTTCTATATTTACTGTGTTAAAAAAGTAGAATATTGAATCGTTTATGTAGCTCTTACTTGCAAACTTTTTTATTTCCCTTAGATGTTTTCTCAAACAAGAATTTTCCTTGTTGTTTGGATTGTCGGCAAATATTACATAAAGTCTTGGCCTTTCTTGATTCCTATGACAACTCTGTTCTTTGTTAAACCACAGACTAATCAAAGCCTGTAAAAAGATTAGGCATTTTGCAAAAACAATTTTAACTTGTATCCATAATCATTTCAATTTTTTTCGATTTTTTTGTTCAATTACCTGAAAAGAAAAAGTGAAAATTCTAACCGATTACAGATACAAAAATGCGTTATCCGTTAGCTTGAAAAGATAAGATACGTAAGAATTTGAGCCTAATAAATGAAAGTTATTCTCACCTCAGAAGTTCCTTCTTTTACTTTGATATATCCACGAGTGTCTGTTTTATTTCAGTAAAAAATTATTTCATTTTAATACCATTGTTTTAATTTGTATCATGCTGAAATGTAATAGTTAGAGGTCACAACATTTTTATTTTATAATAATGAATTAATAGTTTGACAATGAAAAAGATATCTCACCATTTCCAAGGTCTGGCAGATGTTCTCGATAATATGTCTCATCACCCTCTTTGTTTGATGTACAAATAAGGTCAATAATTTCTTTCCAGGATTCACTATTTGTCCTTGACCATCTTACATTGACTGCGTTTCGGTCAATATCAATTTTATAATTGCAAAATTTCTTAATTTTGCCCCTGATGCTTGGATCTGTAACAAATTAGAATAATACTACTCTAATATGTAGAAGTATTCTTATGTAGTGGAACGGCCAAAAGAGCTTTGCTTGTTTTCCTCCACTGCCCTGTGAAAAAAGATTCGCTCCTCAGATTTTTAGCAGATTGTTGTCTTCACCTCTAATTAAAAAAATCTTCTTGTTTTAGTTCTGAAAATGAATTCAAATTCTCCTAGTAAAACTATATTCAATTTAAACCAGATTAATGCGACGGTGTTGTTCCAATAAGTCATTTGCATCAGCCGTCTCGTTTAAAGTCATTATTTCATAAGTTCTATGGTCGATTTCCTGATCATGTCAAGGAGCAAAAGGCGGGTGTGACCGGTCAGCAGGGGATGCTCACACCTCCATGGCACCTGATCCCACCTCTGATGTTTGGGAGGTTCGTGTTTGCTCTGCTCTTCTTTTGTATTGTTTTATGGACTTTGAGATTGAATACTGTTCGTTATATCCATATCCTTCATTCATGTTGCTTTAGCAAACTGAAGCCTGAACAGGGCTGATCTTTATTGATAAAAAAAATTAAAGGCCAGACTTTAATTTATATGTTCGACGAAATCACAGTGCTGAAAAGTCACATTAAATGCTCGTTAGTACCACAAGAAGTGCATTGACTCAGATTTTTGTTCTGATTTTTAAATGAGATACCTGTGTCGTCGAATTTTAAAATTAAAATAGTAAAAAATTCAATATTTTTGAAAACAGGATATAATCACCTTAAGCTGGGTAATCTTTTGACTGATAAAAGATGTTTTAGGACTTAAACATATGCTCTACTTATGAACAATTTCTAAAATTAGGTACATTATTTACAGACAAATTGGCGACACAAGAATATCAGCAGTTTCGTTTAAATTAATAATTTTATAAGTCTATGGTCGATTCAATAACTTTGTCAGAAAATACAATTTGTCATTGAGTCAAATGGTGATTGACTTTTTCATACTAATTGTTAGGCAATTTATACACACTAAATTGTAAACGGATGATATTTTCCGTTATATCACGATCATGTCAAAGAACACAAGGCAGGTGTGATCGGTCGACAGGAGATGCTATCTCCCCTATGGTACATGACACCACACCTGATTTTTGGAGGTCTGAGTATACTCTGCTCAAATTTTGTACAATTGCTTAAAGGATTTTTGAGCTTAAATACTGTTTGTTGTCTCCATATCTTTTCTTTATTGGACTGCGTCTTGAAATGGTTTGTTTATTTTTTAATTTAAGTGTGTCCCTTATTTTAATATAAAAAAGTCTTCAAAATAGACAGGTACTTTGATAGAACTTCATTTGTTGCCCAATTTGGAGAAATGAATGCATACAAAGATTTCTTTTAAAACTTTCTATCTTGTTGCAATAAATCATTTAAATAATTAAAGATTTTGTCATAGAGTGCAAATAGAAATAATTTCATTTTATTAGATATCTAATGCGTATCTCTCAGTTTTAATGTTGATTTTGGCAATCACGTGACGTCATGATTCGACTTTCCGGATCACCACAATGTGAATCGCTATCACCACTCTGTGAAACTGATGACGTAGTACGTAGACACATGACGTTATTTTTTTTTATAGGCGTCAAAAAGTTCCTTGTTAATTGTTATGCATTGTTTTATGGATACATATTATACAATTGATCTCTTTAGTGTTATTTTGTATATCTAGTTATTATAGGGTATATAATATATTTATCATTATAACAGTAAATTGATCCGAAGAGCCGTATCACGTCTCGTTGACAGGTGCGGATCATCAGATCAAACTCGACACTTCGCGTCTCGTTTGATCTGACGATCTGATGATCCGCGCCTGTCAATTACTTGACATGATACGAACCTTCGGATCAAGTTACTGTTATAATAATATATATTTATTATTAGATTATGGAACGATGTCAAATTATTCAAACACAGCACTTTATACAAATATTTAAATAGAAAAGAAAAAATAATAATTTCTTTCTTGTCCTTGTAAATTATTTTTAAAATATTTTTTTCTTGTTTAACGATGGTTGTCCGGTTCTGATCTAAATCATCTGAACAGATCTAAATAAGATCATTTTTTTTTCGGAGGGATGAGATAAATGTTTCTTGAAAAATCCGTTTGGTATTAAAAACATCGTGTTTTGAATAACTGTTACATGTATATGAAAAATTTTAAATTTTTAATCCCAAAACAAAACAAAAACAACATACCCTCAACTGCCGTTACTTGGGTATGAAGAAAAATTCCCGACAATGTCTTTTTCTTCTGTGAGAAATCACTCCTTGATGTTTCTAGTAAATCACTTAAGATACGAAAAAGAAATTAAAAATCTAAAGATGCAGTAAAATTATATATATATATATATATATATATATATATATATATATATATATATATATATATATATATATATATATATATATATATATATATATATATATATATATATATATATATATATATAGACAGATTCCGAAGGTCGAGAGTTCAACCCCGGGCTTGGGCGGAAGTGGGTATCCATTTAAAAGTGAATTTCTTTGTGCTTTCTATATTAATATTTCTTCACTTATGGCAGTTAGGTTAGTTTAAGAGTTGTTGTAAAATGTGCTTTATAAATAATAATTAAATTTATTACAACATGTATTGGTAACAATCCTCTGTTTAAACTAATGTCCAAATAACTGTATCTCACTTCTATCTCAATGACCGTGTAGTGTAGGGCAGCGCCGCGAGAATTCCATCGGCATCGAAAGCAAGTTTTAATGACTTGCCTAGATAGCCGAGCGGTCTAGCGCGCTGTTCCTGCATTGCTAGGAGACAGATTCCGAAGGTCGAGAGTTCAACCCCGGGCTGGGGCGGAAGTGGGTATCCACGTAAAAGTGAATTTCTTTGTGCTTTCTATATATATATATATATATATATATATATATATAAAGAAGATTGCATGAAATTACTTTAATATATTGCCTTACTTTGGTGTTTTGTCAAGAAATTCTTTATCAAAAATATACAATATTCACCTTTGCTCTTTGTCAACGATCCTTTCATACTTATGATTAATATCATCTTTATCATTCATGTAACATGAAGTACAAAGATCAAAGTCAAAACATTCTCTGCATTTCCATCGAATACCCGTGATAGGACGTGTGAGATCACCGCATACATCACAATAGGCGCTGTGGTCAGTTCCTTAAAAGCCAAAAAAAAAAAAACAATCGTTATAAAAATTCGTGTTATAGAAATGCAATTTCTTCAGATTTAAGTACGCTTAGTGTCTTGTTCTTTATAAGCGTGTGTTTGTTATCGATTTTTTGCAAATGATGTCACCCATCTTATTCCGTCTAATTTGATTCGGGAGTTTTTTGAGTTGGCAAAAGACAAGTCTCAATACTTAAGGCTTATTTGTGGTCCCCGGTTACTCGTCAAATTTCAAACATTTATCAAACCCCTTAAAATTTAAATTTTAATATTAACTTTTTTGAGTCATCATCTAAAAATGTCAAATAATAGATATACACAGCATACAAAACTGCGTGTTAAAGTTGTGGTCCTTTGGTTTTCATGATTATCAAAAGAAATCGCTTTCAGGTACATTTTTTAAAGCTTTCGTAAACACCAAGCACAGGTTTGTTCAGAATCAAGTTTGATATATAATGTTTAAAACATTGCTGTGTCGCCATGCCTTTGTTCTTGCAGTCTACAAATTTACCTGTAGCCGCCCGATAATAGTAATTCCTAGTCTGATAATATATCATCAGGTGGCGATGATAACAAAATCTGACGGTATATAAAAACAAGGAGAGTGAAATAAAGGTTTAATATGTCAAAAACCAAAACAAAATAACTGTTTCGTTATTATCTTAGGTATGATATTTAAATAAATGGCTGACTCCCCTTCCAAAGTAAGCCTTCGATATTGAGTTTTGACAAACCTGTTTGGCTGTTGTCATACAATTTAAGACTGTTGAATGGCTGTTGAATTGTGATTGGGAAGCCGTCATCTAATTGTACATCTATTTCGATATCAAGTGCATTATTAGTGCTTTTTCCAGCTTCAGATTTATTTTCAATTTTCTGCAAAATATAGGCAGTGTATAAGATATGTGGAGTATGCCTCCGTTTAAGATATACATGTATGGTATAGATGTAGTTCAATAGCATATTCACCTAAATCTTATGTTAAAATAATTGTTTTTTTTTTCACAAAAGCACTTAATTTAGAGTAATCATGAATAGAGTATTTACTTATTTCAAAATATCATCAAGAAAGTAATACAGTACTTTGACTTTTGTGATAGTGCCGAGTATACTTCCGGTATTGTTGGAGGAAATATACACAACTCTCATTCCTTCTTTTGCCATTTCTGAAATACATTTGCATAAATAGCAATCTATAATAATTATTGTGAAAGTAGAATACATTACGGTGTTTTTAAACCATCGTGATGATTTCACTTCATTGCTACCTTAAAACAAGCATGCCGCCTGAATATTTATAAATGATTCTCCGTGAAAAAAATACAAAAGTGAAATGTTACAAAATTAATGTATTTTCTAATAAACAGTAAAATTATAGACACATTGAATTCAAGACATTTATTAAACCCCCGCTTGAAAAGTGGGAGTGTATATAGTAATCGGGATTTCCGTCCGTCCGTCTGTTACGCGTTATCTCTTATCCGCAACTCCTCTTCTACTACTGAGTGAAATTTAATGACGCTTTCACAGAATCTTTATTACATATTGCCATTGTGCACCTTCTATTTTACTTTTTTTTTGACACGTATTTAAGGTTTCCCATAGCAAAAAATGGACATTGCCTTTATATGTTTACCTACGACGTCACATATAGAGGCCTCTGGATAACATTTGATAGGACGAGTTATTCCTCTTTACATATTACCGTAAAACGATACATAGCAACACATGGACATTATGGGAGGCGGGGGTATCATTTAGTGAATTCATTGCTCACAGTACCTCTAGTTGTATTTTGTATCGAAGAGTCGGTAAGCGGAGAGAGAGAGAGAGAGAGAGGGGGGGGTTCTCCACATTTTATATTCCTCTTTTAGTAATGGAGTTATAATGTATTTTTCATTAGCCCTGTTTTAAAGTTGACCACTGAAAACGAGGACAAATGAGGAATAAAACAGGAGCAGAAATGTCCCTGAATTACAGTAAACATTTACATATAAACATACTTTGTGTCAAAAAAGGTAGATGTTCTTCATAATAACTCGTTGTACCATTGTCATCTGAGCATGTGTATTTTATATCAACTTTTCCCTCTCGTCCCAAGCGGTATCTCCTAGTATGTTGTTCATTTTCAATTTGTACAAGTACGTCACATTTATAGAGGGTTAGCTTTTTACCCATAAAACGTTGAACAAGACCTTAAATGATATTATTTTACGATCAGTACTGGTCAGAAGTGGAATCACAGGTGGTTTTCATTCATCTGTTAGTGTATATAAATCTTATAAATTCAAATATGTACCTCAAATTCATTTAAATGTTACATATTAAGAAAATTGAATATAATTAAGTTTATATACAAATAAATATCAGCATTATTATCTGAAATCCATTTTATTAACTTAATTATAGACACGTTTGAAGGAAATAAAAAAAAAACGAACTAAAGCTGACGTTAAGGAAACATATTACCAATCTGCTTCTGTATTTTATCATCCCGTGACCTTACTTCCGACCATGGCAGAATTCCATAAATTGCAACAGGTTCCAAATATTTTCGAAGGCCTACCTCTACACTTGAAACAACAACAAAAGAAAAAATACTTTGATGTTGAGGGTCTATAAATGTAAAAATTTTCAAATAAATTAAAGACTTTATTTTACTCAGATATTGACCATTATTCGTTATATTTGTCTTAAACAAATAACAAATTATTATTATTTCAAATTTAATCTCAAAGAAAAGAAACTTCCTTTGAGATTAAATTTGAAATAATATTAATAACAATGGGCTGCATTAGATTGACGAAAAAAGGGGTTTTAAATAGTCCTGAATCCGATTTCATCCATGCCCCCATAACAACTGTTCCATGTCAAAGAGATTACAATTACAAACATTTAGATTTGAATAGGAAAAAATGTTAAAAAAGATAGCAAGTTAAGCATCTGTATATCATTGTCCCCCGCTTTTGCGAAAGCGAAGGAACTTTAAATCTCATTCGTCTGTCCGTCTGTCAGTCTGTCCGTCAGAGAAACGTTAACCTTGCCCATAACTTTTGATTTAGTGTAGCTATGACTTTCATATTTTACCAAATTTGACCTTTTGACCTTGACCTTGGAGTTTGACCCACTTTAACACAATTTTTCTTAACTTTACTTTGGCCAGAACCTTTGAATGGTAAGTACTAAGTCATTCATGATTCATATATATGTATTCCTTGTGGCAAGACCTTTCATTGGATACATATGTACCAACAACTTTTAACTTTTGACTTTGACTTTGTAAATTTCCGTACTTATCAAAAAACTTTATCTTTGACCATAACTTTTGAATTGTAAGGGCCAGGGCTTTTGTACTTCACATATGTAATTCTTTTGAGAAGACCTTTCATTGGATATTGAGAACTTCAACCCTTTGACCTTGACTTTGGAGTTGACCTACTTTAAAAAAAATAACCTTGGTCATAACGTTTGAACGGTTAGGGTTTGGGTTTTCATCCTTCACATATGTATTACTTGTGAGAAGACCCTTTCACCTTGGAGTTTGACCTACCTTTCAAACATTTATCCTCAACGATAACTTTTAAACAGGTGGTGCTAGGGATTATATATTTCACAATCGTATTTCTTGTGAGAAAACCCCTACTTTGGGTAACAATACGTTATGTTGCCATACAGGCTCTTCAGTGTATCACAAACACATCTCGTTCCTAATATATTGAGAAGAGATAGGGCTTTCATAGTTGACATGTGCATCTTACCCTTTGATCTTCACGATTTATCTTTTTTTTTTTAATCAACTTCAATGATTATTTCTAAATAAGTGACATATGATAGGGTGTTCATATTAGATACAATATGTCATAAAAAAAAAATAACATCTCTCCCACAAAGACATCGAAAGCGGGGACCACGATTCTTTGCATTTGCTTGTTTATTGTAAAGAGGAAGATTAAATAAAGAGGAGATATGCAAGATTATTTTACGAAAGGCCAAATAAATCTTTGAACTATGAAAACCACAAGTAAAAAGGGGAAAGAAATTGAACAAAACCTTAAGTACAGTAATTTTAAAAGGCCATTATATTGTTTAGACTATGAAAATCACAAATAAAATGTCATTTTTTAAAAATCTAGGAAAAAGTTAAGTAATAATATATATATATAAATAATTTATTTTAAGAATGTTTAACCTACGGAAACTGTTTAATATATTTTTTCTACATGCAGATGGAATAGAGCAAAAAGACAATGTACCTCATAGAATCCTCTTCCTGTTGCCTTTCAAACACATGGGACAAATCATGTTCATTACTCATGTAGCACTCGGAACAAAGATCAAAGTCTTCGCACTGTCGACATCTCCATTTGATCCCACAGATTGGTGATTCATAACATTCATCGCATGTATAATTTGGGTGTTTTGCACCTAAAAAGATATTTTTGAATTTATTGTTTTTATATTACAAGTTCCCTGATTTATCTAAGTTGACCACACTTTATATACTTATTTGGAAAAAACAACAACGAAAATAGACATACCTGTCTGAGCGTTGTCGTAAAGTCTCAAATCAAATTTTTTGTCTTTCCCTATCCGGCATTCTGACAGATTTTCTTGGGAATCCCACTGAACAATAACCATTTCCCTTTCATTGTCAACAACCATCACTGTTCCAATATTTCCTTCTCCTCCGTCTGCTTCTTTATATTTCCAGTCCTTTCCTCTCACTACTCGTTGTCCAACCTTGACTTTTACTGCAATCAAGGATATGAAGATAACGAACAGTATTCAGTCTCAAAGTCTATAAAACAATACAAAATAGGAGCAGAGCAAACATGAACGTCCAAAACATCAAAAGTGGGATCAGGTGTCATGGAGGAGTGAGCATCCCCTGCTCTCTGGTCACAACTGCCGTGTTCTCCTTGTCATGATCGGGAAATAACGGGAAAATCAGTCGTCAATTCAGTGTTTAAAAAATGGATAAACAATTGAAAAACGTCAGTCAGCATTTGACTCAATGAAAATTTAATTTGATGTCAAGGTCAATGTATCGACCATAGAACTTACAAAATGATGATTTTAAACGAGGCTGTTGATATTCTTGTTTCCTCAACTTGCTAAAAAATCACCTCGTTTTAGAATTTTTTATACGTAGAGCATGCTCTTGCATATCGAATCAACTGAGATATATGTAAGACTCCAAAGTCCGATGGTGAAGCCAAAGCCCGATGGTCTCACCAAACCCTGATGGTCTGAGCCAAACCTCGATGGTACGCTGTCTTTTCGGACGCAAAAGTCCGATGGTCACGCGAAAGTCCGATGGCTTGTTTCTTATTAGACGCGCGACGCTAAAGTGCGATGGTCTTACACGCCAAAGTCCGATGTCGCGGAGGAACAATCAACGTCTACGACGTCACAATAGTCTGACGTCATAACGTTGTCCTGAATTCAAAATCCATTGATTCAGTATTCGTCTCACATACATTTTTACTGATATTACTTATTGTTTTCGCCCACTAGAGCTATTAGGGCTAGTCCTTGTAAACCATTCGACTGATAAGGATTAGTTCTTGAACACCAATGTGTTTCCCCGAGAGATTTTATGGTTAGTCCTCGCACACTATTGGACTGATTTGGGTTAGTCCTGTACCCATCAAAGATATCTAGTTTATAGTTTTAACACATTTTTCCACTGATAAGTGTTAGTCTCGCACCTATATCTAAAAGATTAGGGTAATCTCTGCTTTTAATTATTTGTATTTTATTTTAAACAAATCATTGGCATGGCGCGGTATCGCATTTTGGCGCAGCAAGTACTATGACGTCATAAACGTTAATTGTATTCCGCACCATCGGACTTTGGCGTGTCAAACCAACGGGGTTTGGCGCAGACCATCGGACTTTGGCGTGACCATCGAACTTTGGAGTCCCATCGCACTATGCAGATAATAAAGGTATATTGTAGCATAAGTAAGGGAAGTTGACGATAGAAAAGTTAAAGTCACCACGTTAATCAAATAGCTTGGTTGTTAGATTACAATTAACGTCTTTTTCAAGTAAAATATCCCAGTATGAAACATATGTGGCAGATTTTATCTCAAGCTCACCAGGATATATCGTATCGATGTAGGAATGAAAATGACCATTGTAAATCGACAATACGTCGTCGATATACCTAAATGTGGAGTTGAAGGCCACAGCAAGTGGTTTTTTTTTCAAGCATAATAATTTGCACAACTTCTTCATATGAATATAGAAATAGATCTGCTAATAACGGAGCGCCATTGGTACCCATGGGAATTCCAATAAATTGTTGGAATACCTGGTCTACAAAAACACATAGATATCGTCGATCAGAAACTCAAGCATCTTTTTTATGTCAACTTCAGAGTACTTGTGTGTGCAATCAGAATGTGTTTTAACAAAATAATTTTGCAAATGACCAATGACCAGGTAAGTTAATTCACGAATTACATTTTAATTGAAAAAGCATTGATATAATTGAAAATATCAATGATATCAAAAAGCCTGGACTTTAATTTATTGTAGGGAATGGTTGTGTATAAAATTAAAAAGTTGTCAGTTTTTAAGTTGTTGATTTTGGTAAAATCTTGTGATTTCAAATTATCCAAAAGGTCCTTGGAATTTTTGAGTATCCACATCTGATTCACACCACTTCTTGAATATGTTGTTACACAGTACTCTTAAAGTTGTTCCTTTACCGGTGTCAATATCTTAGCGAGGAGTAACGAGAGAGGCTTGGTTGAACATTTACTGGAACCCGTAACGTTTCTTTGTTTGTAAGTATTTTTATAAAGTTTCGGAATCCGGAATGTATAGGGTAGTTCAAATTCATTTTGGCTCTGTGGAATATTAAAGATATTGAAAATTGACATATGATTTTGAAGATTTTTTTCCTTAGAAAAGAAAGTATGAGTATAAGTAGGATAACGACTTGTAGAATTAAATCCAAGTTCTTCTAAAATACATGTACATTTTATATAATGAGCCTTACAAACAAGGACACTGTTGTTACACGCTATGTCGGCAGGGAACTGTATACAATATTGAAGATTATTCCCTTTGTGATTTTCGGTGTGGAAAATGTTCCATTCAATTCACAAGATTTAGAATTTTAGCAATTTGAAACGTAAATGCTGAAATGTAGGAAGCAAGGAAAATACATGGAACAATAATATTATACACCGAATATAATGAAAATCTTTAAGCAATTTTCTGATGTTTTAAAAAGTTTTTTTTTTTAATTTCGTCTGTAGGTCGAGTATTTTCCGACATATATTTACTGGTTGCAGTTGCATGTGATAGAGCTCACGATCATCAGGAGTGGAGTTCGATCGTTCTTCGACTTTAAGACCTACACCATTTGTAGTGCCTGTTCTTTCGCTAAGAACATCTGAAGTGTTATTTATGGATCTTTAGGTTGAGATAATATGATAATAATGTAAAAAACACATTAAGTTTTTATATGATCAGTATATTTGATGTTGAGGAACAGTTACCTGTATGAATCACATGTGTCCTAACTATGCATGTGTTTTCTTTTTATACGTTTTCTTTTTCACTTACCTCCTTCAAAGCGTTCTTCAATGTTCATTCCAGCAAATGTTTTGCATTTTGAAACTATAAATCTCACAGATGGGTGATCTTGCACATCCTGCAATGGAAATATGTGAAATTTTTGAAACCTTAAAGTTTATATTTCTATGTTCACATTTGTTTATTTACATGCAAATGGTCAGAAATATATGGGCAATTTCAGAATTAGTACCCAAACATTTACAAGCAGAAAGCTTGAACTTCTGATGTAGTAATTTTCTAAAGCATATACTATTTATTTAGACTATTACCTCGAATACCTTTCGGGTCAATTATTAAATCAATGGGATTTGTAGTTATTACATTATTTATAATAACTTGATAACCAGATTTTAAAAAGAAAAAAAATACTGGACTTGACATAATGCCCTAGTTATTATGGCCAATGAATACACATTTTTGTCTATCAAATGACTTAACTTTTGATGGCAATTAAAAGCCTACTTAATTAACTATAACTTCCTATGAATATATAGGTCCTAGACTGCAATTTCGATCGAAGATAAATAGCATCTTTAGTTTTTGTTGTAGAATGAATTGATATTAGACCAGTGTGGTTTTGAATGAAAATTTTACAAAAATCACCTGATCCTGTTTGAGGTATTTTTCAGGTGTCTGTGTTTGTTCTGTATTGCTGTTTATTCGAAATTTTGATCATGAAAACTGTTCTTTATCTTCAAATAAGATTTTATTTAGGGGCTCGCTCTACTTAATATATAAATGCATTTTTCAACAAAACAATGGCTTTCTTTATTATTTGTATAATATTCCTGTAACAATAATTACAAAACAATGTCAACTTATGCTTTAATAATTGATTTCTGCATTATCCCAGCGATTACTTTGGATAAAAAAAAAACAAAACTGTACTTGTCATTATAGTGAAACTATTTTAATATTTTAAAATCATAGAG
Organism: Saccostrea glomerata; assembly: GCA_003671525.1. NCBI lineage: Eukaryota > Metazoa > Mollusca > Bivalvia > Ostreida > Ostreidae > Saccostrea > Saccostrea glomerata. The sequence goes on from PRKT01000702.1 coordinate 75,294, forward strand.
TTTGACTTATTAAATAAAACGTCGAAAATAGCGAATATCGGAACTTCAAAATTGTGGAACTCTTTTAAAAAAGAAGTCACGAAAATGACGCTTAACTTTGGCGTCTTTTGTAAACGAATCGGTAGCTAATCTAATGGCAGAGAACGAATCATTTCTTGTGCAAAAGTCTTTGCCCAATTTAAAGAAATTTTTGACAGATCTTGGTATAAGGGTATCGGGCTACAGAAAACATGAGTTACTAGACTTAGCTCGTGAAGCGTATAGACAAAATATGCAGCCAAAATGCGATTTAGCACAAGAATCTGCAGATCGACTGAAACGTAGGACTGTCCATGGCGTAACATATCCACACCCCACTTCTCCAAATATTAAATGGGATGATTGTTTAGATGAAATACCGTCTATTGAGGCGTATGATATTCAGTATGATTTAAAAACAAGTTGCCTGTGGACAAATGAAAGACTGAAAAATGCAAATCCGACAAAAGCTACCACTTGTATTCAAATGGTCACATTAGTAACGAGGCCATGTCTTAACTCGATTCTAATCTCTGTTATATCAGAGGTTCATCCACTCCAGAGGAACGACAGACAGCTGAGCCCTACAAAATGTGGCTGTTGGTACAAGAGAATGGAACAATTATCTCTGGAGAGTGCACATGTGTTGCATATGTACTAGATCTATTATACAATAATTCGTCGCGGACGTTTGAGAAAACATTGGATTAAAATTATATTTCTAGGTTGTGACATGATTTCATGTGTTTTTCCTATGTGTTGGCTGTTCTATAAGCATTTTATATATACAGATCAGAATTTTCTATCCAATGTTTTTAAAAGGAAAAATATTAGATTATGGAAACATTTAACTGTTCTCCAGAAGAAAAGCTGTAATGATTTTTAGCAGGACTTATTGCTCAAAGAGCAATTGCCGGCTTATGTGATCCTGTTCAAGGCAGGATGTTGACCACATAGTCGCCATTTTAAAGTTACGTGCAAAAATATAGTTCTTACTCTCAACCGCTTTTGAGATAATACAAACGCTAAATAAAGCAACAAATATAAAACGAAGTTTTATCTATATAAAATAAACATTAGTAGTAATGACTCTGAAAACTTCATAAGTCAAAGAACATAGTTCATTAGCGTAAGGATTTTTGATAATCAGTGTTACCGTAGTTCTCTACACATACGAGGTAAAACAGGAGAGGGAACCAGACTGGCCTGTTTGTTTACATGCAGCTGCGGTACCAGATTATTTCTGATTCTCACTGTCAGTGTCTTATCATTTATATTGATAGTTTTAAAATATTTTTTTCATCAGAATATAAACGTGATTCATGAAAGAAATCCATTCTACTCTGTAAATGATCCCGGCTCTCTGTACTTCTGAGTACTTTGATTTTTAAATATGATACATATTCTTTAAAGCAATTCAACGATTTGAATGATTAAAATCCTGCATGTATTAATGGTAAAAAAATTAAATGATAGCAAAGGAATCAAAGCATGAATAAAGATGGCTAATTTTGACTTTATAAATAGCAGTACCATAATTTTTGTTTTGTAGTGGTGATGGGACATATAAGCATATTGCTGCTTTGCTGTTTGGACTTCAACAATTTTGTCTAGGACTGAATGTTCGAACAGAGATTGGTGTCACTGATAAAAATGCTAAGTGGACAAATCCTGTTAGTTCAACAAGACCAGTAAAAGTTACTGACCTTGATCTAAGTTAGCAACCAAACAACCAACCTCAGCCCATGGCATGTGATGAAGTATACAAACCTGTTGCTAATGAACAATTAAACAATCGAACTGAAAAATTGCATGTGCATATACCCTATCTGATAGTTCTGAGTATGAATTTTGAATTTGAAGAAAGTGTGTGTGAGAATGTGACTGAATTTGCTCCAAATTTTTATATGATGAATCCAAATGCTTCCTTTGAAGAATTTGTTGATGGTCTTAGAGTTTATTTTGACAGAAATTTCAAAAAGTACAGTTGCTCAAAACTCATCAGATGTATGGCATCGGTCGCATTACTGCATCATCTGTGTTTATCTACCTGCATCTGATTGGTCGAAATGAAAATGGTAGCCTTGTTACACAAATTCTTTGTAAAAATATGCTACTTCAGAATCTAATTGTATTCCTGCACTTGTACATGGTAGAAAATATTAAGCAAAAGTTAGAGATTTGTATTTATAACTAAATTCGAAAATTCACACTAATCTAAGATATTCCAATGCAAGCCTGATAATTGATGATGAGCTTCCTTTCATTGGTGCATCATCAGATGGTATACTAGAGTGTGATTATTGCTTACCAGGGTGCCTCGAAATTAAATATCCATACAGTATAAAGATAAAATTCGAAAGACGGCAGCAGCATGTGATTTAAGAAATGGATTTCCTGTTTTAAGGAAAAACAGTAACTCAGCATACTATTGTCAAATGAGTGTCAAATGGCTGTAACAAAACGTACCTATTGTGATTTTTTATTTTGTACACACACTCTTTTTCTGAAAGAGTTCTTCAATGGACAAACATGGGAATGTATGTAAGAAAAAAAAAAGTCAAGTTTTATAAGACATTTATATTTCCAAAATCATCATCTATTGAATTTATTATTATGCAATTTGTGTTTAAACAATTAAAGAAATTGTTCAAAACATATTCAAATCAGTCATTTTTCCCTACATGCTTTGAATATTGCAGACTTAGTTTAACATTACAGAACAATGATAAAAATGATAAAAAAAAGATTTGTCCTTCATATAAACTTTTAATCAGTAAATCTGTAACAATAGATATGCCAATATAACAGTACATAACACTAACATAAAACTTCCTTCATTCAAAACAGTGAACTATATAAAATATCAAGTAAATAATGTGAAAGAATGAACTTTTGCAACAAAATTTAAGTTGATGCACTTGTTATGTTTTAAGATTTTTAAACAATAATCGTGGTATTTTATTACCTTAGTTAGAAAATCTTACTTTTCTGAACTTTGCTGACAAAGGGAGCCATAAAATTACAAAAAAATACCCGGTACTTGTAAGGCTTGATTTGCAACAGACAATGATTTTATGTACATAATACCATCAAAGAATTAATTTGTAACTTTTCAGTCTCTGAATTGCACGCTATACATGAATGTGCAATGAGGCAATGTTTTTTGACTCCTTAATTTGTTTAGATGTCAAGTATTCGCCTTTTCTATACTGACATGACCGACAAAATGGTGGCATATTCAGCTGGGCTCCCCTTTGAAGGAGGAGGTAATTAATTGGAAATCCGTGATCTGCCATAACATGATCACCTCGCTGAATAAGATCTAGAAATCCACTTCTCAGAGTAATACTGCGATCCAAAATGTTTCCAGACCATAATTCAGTTATGATTGTAAAGGCCCCATTTGGTGAAATCCCAACCAGTGCTTTGAAAGTGTTCTTGTTTTTGTAATTTGACCAAGTTCTGCTCTGAGCTTAAGGATTCCTCGGACGTTGAACAAAGAACTCTCTTGCATCAATTATGACTCTTGTGTTTGGGTATTTGAAACGGAAGGAAAGAGGCATACGCTTTTTTTTTTATTTTTTGTCATGTGATGAATATGGAAGAAACTGTGAACTGAGACGCGTCAAACAAGACTAAACAGAACATGGTATTCAGGCCTAAACGCAGACGAAGTAGTGCCAAAATGAATTCTTCAAATAACCGCAGTTTTCTTTGTTTCCCAGGTCTCCTTAAATTTTCTGAGTGCCACTTTTTTATGACTTGATGATTTACGAGTCCAATACTTCATACTGGAAGCTGCGCCATTCAATATGTCAAACAAACAAACAGAAGAGAAGACAGTCCAAGAAAAAGTCTTACATGGTTGCCACACTTTGTTAGTTTATCTACTAAAATTCTTCGGAAAAGTTTGTCTTTGTTTTGAAGTTTGGATATTCAACTTCCTTTCTTTGTCTTTCACTTTCATTTAACTGATTTTTCAGCTGTTTGTTTTCCTCTTTAAAAGGCACTATCCTCTCCTCGAGTTGTTCACAATGAACCTACAAAGTTAAGCACATATATTACGTTAATAAACATTAAAAATATAAGAGAATATATATTTGCTCAAACATCCTGCACATGTATTTGTATTTATGTGACATAATACATATGAAATAATAAAAAAAGAACAATTGCTGTGCTGTAAAACAGTAAAAATACCTTCAGATTCCTATTTTCATGTTCCAAATTTGTTATTTTGGGTATCAGTACTGCCCAGTCTGTGTCACTAAGATGAGATGTACCTGACACATGACTCACAACATATGGGTGGTCATGTTGCATGATACCAGGTAGGGAATATGGCCTTTCAGTGGTAATTGAAACTGTGAAAGAAAAAATACAAATACAAAATACAAAAGCATATTTTTATGCATAAAAATATACTGGTTGTGATCCTTTTGGGTAATCTTTTTTTTTTTTGGAAAATCAGAGACTCAATTTTTATTGATTATGCAAGTTTCTTTAATCCAAACCATTCTGATAATAGAAAAAAATCACAAAATAAATGACAAACTTTTTGAACACAATCAAAGAAGTGTAATGTGTTTAGATATTTTTAAGAAAATTGTGTCTTCCAACCTTTTCCTTCTTCTTTGGCAAAAATAATGATTTCATGCTTGATACAACTCTGCCACTGGTACTACACTACACTAGTCTGTGAAGTCCTTTGTTTTTTCCCTTCAGATTGACTTTCATTTCTGCAAACATAATGTTAATTAGCAGTTTTAGAGGCACAGTTGTTATTATTACATAACTCATACAATATAAAGAATATATTTTTGTGTGTTTCTAAATGAAATTTAGATATTAATTATTCATGCAAATTATATTGGATGTATTCTTTGGGCAAAAAAAAAATATGTACTCTTGTTTCCTGTCACCCGACCTACCCTAACATTTTATCCTGCAATCCTATAAATTGTTTTTTTAAACATTTTCCTTTGTCGTGGGGGGGGGGGGGGG
>PRKT01000702.1:80537-102467 GCA_003671525.1 Saccostrea glomerata
GCTAAATTCCTGAAATACTTAAGTCTACCAACAATAATAACACAATTAATATATCTAAAGTGTACAGTATATCTTTATTTTATAAATCTTTATTAACAAACTTGCTCGGTAAAGTATATACATACTGTTTTCTTGTATTTACATGATAGATATTTTTCATTCATTGAGCTTCGAAAACAATTTTTTCCCTACCTACCTACCCTATTTTTTTTTTTTAGTCAGGGATCAGGAAACAAGAGTATATTTTCTTTTGGTCTTATAATCTGATAATAGAAATATGGGTATCAATTTTTTTTATGTAAAATTATCATTAATCGAGAAGCTGAAATACAAACCCCTGAGAAGATGAAGTACTGTTGTATTTGGAGTCAATGTTTTCCTCTTTCCCTGACTATTGGCCTTGTCATGCGTGTAGTAACTATATACAAAAGAAGTTGGTATTGGATTTGTGTCAGTGGGTCTTCCATCTACAAAATGTCTGGAGCATACTGCGTGCCAATGATCTGTGTCATTAGGTTTGAAATTTTTACGACGTACCGCATTTATCCAATGGCGCCGAAGTTTTGGATTTTTAGTTGCGGAAGGCAATACATAAAATTTGGCATCATTTCCATTATTATCTACCATATGCGGGTATCTACTGAGTCTATTAGATTTCCTGGAGTCATTGTTACATCCCACGGTAATACAATGGTAATTTACTATGGCTATTTGCAGGTAAGACGCGGTTATTTGATATCATAAGACATGACAAGTTCAGCAGCGCTTCCTTGTTTAAAAACTGTTGCCCAAGTTCACGTCAAAAACGAGATCTCGTTATACACACTAAATATTAAAACCGCGACGGAATAAAAGACGAAATAATGGTTCCGATATTGGCTATTGTACAAAGTCTGGTGATATTGATTACAAGGGTTCTCTTTCTATCTTACCCATCAACATGCATTTGCTTAAAAACTCACATATTTTATTTATTTCACACTAAGACAAACATACTCACGCACATAGTGCTTTTTTGTACAACTTCTGTGCGATTATTAAATATTTGTTGCTTTTAATACACTAGCAGCAACAACAACTGCATTAATTTCCTTACCTCATCTTTTTCACAGGATTCTTCATCATCGTCTTCGTCCTCTTCCTCTGAGCTACTGTCTGAATCAGTGAAGTAGGTTTGGTTTTGGAAAAAGTTTTCGCGACATCTAACCTATCAAAAATTATATATGATGTTTAATTTCCCTTGTACGCTTTCTATAGAAGATTGCTGAAGTTAATATTGTTTTATTCTTCTAGACTTTCAACATCATACAGCAAGTAGATGAGATTGTTACGTACTGCTTCTGACAGCAGACTGGCAAAAAACAAAAACCCGTCAGTTGTGCTGATGCTTGAGTCAGAACTCTCACTTTTTGAGTCAAAAACAGGTACTAATTCCTTTCCCTAGAAGACAAAGAGTATATAATCCAATTTAACACCTGGCCAGGTTCCAGAACCATGAAGCAATGTTAGACTTAATTAAGTCAGAATTTTGTCTTTCATAAAATATATATTTTGTAATTTAAAATTAAACTTTTACAATATGAAAGAAAACAATTATTTAATACTACTTTTTAGGGGTTCCATGTTCGTTCCCCCTAAAAATTGTTCGCCTGATTTTCCGTTCGCCCAGAGTCCGCTCGCCCTACTTTAATGTAGAATAAAATTAACAAATTTCTTTCCAGATTTTTGGTACATTCGATTCGAGATTTCTCAAAGGTAAAACCTTCAACATCCGCTGTTTAGTTCTATAATGGATAGGTCTATTAACGTATCAGTCCTAATTTTTTTCCAAACATAGCGCAATTAGTAAAAATAACACGGTTGTATCCCCCTAATCAACATTGATATTAGGCCTAATCATCTAATTACTGTAACGTGAGTGCAACCACTAAGTCAATCAAAGAACATTAGAATCAAATAAAAAATTTATTAAGACTAAATAAACATAGTTCCTCGTATCAGAATTTTAGAAAAAATATCCCAAGTTATAAAAAGAAAATAAATAGAAAAAATGATTTATGTTATTTTTAAATTATTATGAGTTTAAATATATAGAGCTAAGTATAATTGGGCGAACCACATATAGGGCGAACAAGATATTGTTCTCTACATAAAATCTATGTGACAGTGAACAATTTCTGATAAGACTTGAACTATTATTAGATTTTGGGTCTGAGCTAATTTTTTTTCAATTTATTTTAGACGATATTGAGAATTGGAAATAAATCGTTATGGAAAGATATCTCTATGCATTTTAACAATAATATTCAAACTTCAAACCAAATTTAGATTTATTGAGTGCATACAATATGAAACAAGGAAACAAATTTTTAAAGTTTATATTGGTCTAATCTATTCCAAGCGAAAATATTTGACTTTATTTCATTTCAGTTTCCAAATCTCGTCGATTCTTTTGTGTAATGACTAAACATGACAGGGCTAAAAGCACATTTCGATTTCGAAAAGAAACTTAAATTTTCGTACCTATAGGATGGTCTATCTGGTTGAAATTTGTGATCTGGTTAGCCGGGCTTATTGCTCAAAGAGCAATTGCCGGCTTATGTGATCCTGTTCAAGGCAGGATGTTAACCCCATAGTCGCCATTTCAAAGTTACGTGCAGAAATATAGTTTTTACTCTCAACCGCTTTTGAGATAATACAAACGCTAAATAAAGCAACAAAAATAATATGAAGTTTTATCTATATAAAATAAAGATTAGTGGTAATGACTTTGAAAACTTCATAAGTCAAAGAACATAGTTCATAAGCGTAAGGATTTTTGATAATCAGTGTTACCGTAGTTCTCTACACATACAAGGTAAAGCAGGAGAGGGAACCAGACTGGCCTGTTTGTTTACATTCAGCTGCGGTACCAGATTAATTCTGATTCTGACAAAATCGGACCGTGGTATTAGGATTGAAAAACTCACTGTCAGTGTCTTATCATTTATATTGATAGTTAAGGTATTTTTTCATCAGAATATAAACGTGATTCATGTAAGAAATCCATTCTACTCTGTAAATGAGCCCGGCTCTCTGTACTTTTAAGCTTTAATTTTTTAATAGAAGTCCAACGAAAATTCGAAATGTTGTAATAGAGATGGGCAGAAGACAACTAATAGTTGAACATTTGACATAGATGTGTAGTTTAAAAATATGATTTACCATCCCAACCTCGTCAACCGTACTTTGACCTTCATTAATTTCTATGAAGTTATCGTCATCATCCTTCATTTTCTCAGTAGTCAATATTTCGGAACCACATTCTGATGCACTTGAATTCTTTGAATCATCCTAAAGAAATAGAAAAATGCATATAATGTTCATATCTGCACATATTCACAATAAAGTCATTTAAGACTTTGTTTTTTTCCTTTCGAAATTTTATGAATGATTCTTAAATAAAAGTATTATAGATGGCAGACGTTAATTTCACTGTTTCAAGTTAAACTTACACCAAGTAGTGATTTGAGACAGAGAGGATTTGTATTCAGGAGAAGATATATACAGCTAAGTTTTGTTACATCAATTTATGCGATTTATTATAATATAACCAAGGATAAGAAACCAAAATAAATTCTCAATCTCAACGGAATTTTATTTTGAGTTTTGTGCGTCAATTCCTTTTTTTACTTTTTAAAAAATATATTTTCCTTTTTTTCAAATCCAGCAAAGGGTATACTAAATCATTTTTCGTATTTAAGCATTTAGTACATAATACTTTATCTAGCATTGTTCACTCAAGGAGGATGATAAAACATTATAAGTCGATATTTATATAAAGTTTCTCTTGTACCACTAGACAGCTAGAAGGAAGAGTTTCTTTCATTTGTTGCATAATTGACTGTTCATGGTAGCCTGGTGGTACAGTCGAACCGGGTTTGAATAATGTCAGCTGCGCAGTTTCAAATATAAGACGTACAGGTTAACGTGGGTAAACCCAACGTGTGTTCTTTGTCATGATTTGAAAATGACGACAAAATCATCGATAATTCAGTGTTTAAATAATAGCCTAACAATATGTACGAGACACATTAGTCAGCATTTGACTCAATGATAAATTGATTTTGCTGACAAAGCTATTGTATCGCCAATAGTAGTTCGATATGATGATTTAAAACGAGACTGTTGATATGCTTGTTTCAGCATATTGTTTGTCAATAACTTATCTTACCTCAGAAATGTGAGAAAAAGATGCATATCTGGCTTTTTATTATCCATCAGTCATTATTTCACAGTATTGCAATTGTTGAAATATAAACTTCAGGGGGTGGGGGTTAAATCTATAAACATTTAAGGTTTTCAGCAAATAAGGTACGATGATAAGTATTTTTTTCTACCGTTAACGATTGCTACAATGTATTCTACATTGTGAAACTCCATATAAGCAAAGAATCTATGAAACGTATGTTAAATCCAAGGTGAACAATAATTTAAGTATTATTATAATTATATTACATGTATTGTTACATGTAAGATATTCAACTATTTGTCTAATAGTTACATGGTAATATTCCGTACAAAAAATTGCTCAACTATTGATACTAACATCTATTTCCAAGCTTGCTTTAACTGGGCAACAGAATAAATATTAGTTCCTTCACTCATAAACAATTGAGTAATTTATTACATGCACTAGAAATAAATGTCCAGGATATACGTTAAGCTTTTACACCCGTACTCTTAATCATTTTTATCACAAATCACCCATATACTGACGTCATTTTCACACTGTGATAACACAAAAAAATGGAACAAAACATTGCCTTGTCGTATATAAAAACTATATTTGTACCCATTTCATTATTTCTTTTAATTGTGCTTTAGTAAATGATAATTATAATAATAATAATAATAATATTACTTTATTTAGAGAAGGTGGCCTGATTAGTGTTACACACTATTCTTCCCCAGGACCTTCTAATTTCAACAATGATATTACATTTAATTTGTAAAGATATACAAACAACTTAGCAAGTCAATTAAAATACAAGTACATGTTTGATGTCATATGATGATAAACATAATTAAATAGCAATGATAAAAAAATTAATTAAGATGAAATAAAAAGTTATAAAAATGCAATATCAGTAAGATTTTACAATACAAAAATTATATACATGTGCAAAAGATATAAATTAGAGGTAATCAAGTTCTGTTGATGAAGATATATTTTTCTACATTTCGTTTAAAGACTGGCAGACTTGGTGCACATCTTATATTTAAAGGTAAACTGTTCCAAATATGAACTCCGGAATATTGAAGTGAGTTTTTAAACAAATTTGTTCGGTGTTTTGGTAGGCGAAGGTCAAAATTAGATTCTGAACGTAAAGTTTACGCATTTGAAGTTTGACAAATAAATAAATCTTGTAGGTAAGAAGGGCTCTAATTGTTAAATATTTTGTACAACAAGATACATTTATGCAAAGTTACTAAGTCACAAACAGATAGCCACCCTAATTTTTTAAATAATGCCTTAGAAGGAGCATCAGGGGCAGCATCAAGTATAATTCTAGCGGCCCGTTTTTGAAGCTTATGGATTCTCTACATGTAACTATGTAGTGCATTACCCCAGATAGTCAGACAATAATTAATAGAAGGTAGGATAAAGGCATTGGAAAACAATTTTCTAGTTTTCAAAGGAAGAAATTTCTTGATTTTCCGCAAAGTAAATAATTTGTATGTTAAAGCTTTGCAGACCGAGTCTACATGGTCATGAAAATTAAGCGTTTGATCTATATGAACCCCAAGTAGTTTTTCTGCTTCAACATTATTAAGGTGTTTGCCAGAGACATGTAAACTGAGATTTGGATTATTTAATTTCGATTTCCTTTGTTTAGTACCCATCAGCATACATTGTGTTTTGTCAATATTAAGAGCCATTTGATTTTCTAAGCACCATTTTTCAATATTTTCTAAATCAGAATTTAGGGCCGTTTCAATACTAAATATATTATTCTCATAAATATGCAGAGTTGCGTCATCAGCAAACATATCGACATTTGCATGACTTACATGTAAGGGAAGGTCATTAATATACAACAAAAACAATAGGGGGCCTAATATTGATTCTTGTGGCACTCCTGCTGTGACAGATAAGACATCAGAAGAAGTTGTACCAATTTTTACACATTGTGTCCTGTTATTCAGATATGAGTGAAACCATTTAATTGACAATTCATCAAAGTTGTAGTTCTTTAATTTTTCTTTAAGAATGTCATGACTCACTAAATGAAAAGCTTTGCTGAAATCCAAAAATGTTATACCCATGAGGTTACCTTCGTCCATAGCATGCAACCAAGCATCTGTTAATTTAGTAAGTGCTGTTTGACAAGAGTGAAATTCTCTGAACCCAGATTGAGATTTTGTTATAAGATCGAAAGTTAGGTAAAATCTCGCATTTGGTTAGCTATGTGCTTTTAAATTAGTTTGGATAGTGTTGGAAGTATAGAAATGGGACGGTAGTTGCTGGGGTCTGCTTTGTTGCCCTTTTTATATACAGGGGTGACTTTTGCCTGATTCAACTTTGATGGAAAACTACCACTACTGATACTAGCATTGATTAAATGAGTAACTGATTTATTAATGATACTTGCTGCTAGTTTTAGGAGACGAGGTCCTATGAAGTCAATGCCTGCAGATTTATTGACATCAAGTCCGTCCGTTCTACGAATCATATACTTCCGTTTCACTGATTGGTATAAGGCTAAAAAAGTTATCACCAAGTTTAGATTTTGTGAATTGTCTTAACAATTCTGCATTGAATTTGCAGCTTGGTAAATTATTTAAAAGTTTACTTGAGATTCCTGTAAAGTGTTGATTAAAAATATTAGTAATTTCTTGTGAACTGTTAGTTTCTGAGTCATTATGAATGATATGGGAAGGAATAAAAGTTTTAGTATTAGACGCCAATTGATTTAAATATCCCACATCTCTCTTGGATTTGAACTGTCTTCAATGGCTGATTTCTAATATACTGGACAAAAAAGTTAGGGATCATCAAATTAAATATGTTTTACAAATACTGTATCATAGAAAACAGAATGCTTTTTTAATTTTAGTATCATATTCCATATTTAAAAAATGAAAATTAAACACTGGATATGATAAATTTGTTTGAACACACGTACGAATTGTTTATTACGGCCACATTAGAATTCGGCATGTTGGGGGTAAACATGAAATTAGAATTTTTTTCCAGAAGAGTCAAATTACGTGACTAAAATGATTTCCAGTAATTTGTATGACCTCCCCGCGAGGCCCTGCATCGCAGACCCATACTGCCCATCAGCCGTCCAAGGCTAGCCTGAGGGATTTGTTGTAATTCCTCCTGCAATACTGTTTGAAGCTCCCGTCGATTTTCGGGAAGTGTAAGACGAACTGAAATGCGTTGCTAAAGAACGTTCCAGGCATGTTCAATTAACTTCAGGTCTAGAAAACGACTTGTTGGGTCCAGACGCTAAGTTGTTTCACTTTCCATGTATTGGTTTACGATTCGGACTCCATGATGTCGAGCATTATCGTACATTCAGATGAAATTCTTATCCAGAGTACATGCAGTACGTCTAACAATAGGATGAAGAAAATCAGTTCGGTATTTTAAACCTGTCAGGTTGCCTTCAATAATGTGCAGATCAGTTTTGCAGTCAATACTTATGCCTGACCAAAACATCACTAAACCTCCGTTTACTCTATATTGTTTAGAAATGAAACAATGAGCATATCTTTCCCATTTTGCAATCCAAACAAGTCGTCTGTCATCATGGAAGTCAAAACAAAATCGGGACTCGTCTAAGAAGAGAACAGAACACCAATGACGTTATCGCCAAATTTCTGTGTTCTGTTGCCCACTGTTGTCGATTTCTGCGGGACTCTAATTTTAATACTGGACGTACGGCTGGTCAGCAAGCCTTGAAAATTGCTTCCTGTAGCCTGTTTCAAACTGTTTGAGTAGAAATCCGTCTGTCCGTTGCACTCAGATGGCCAGTATTAAGCTTAAGAGAACTTTGGAAGCGGTGCGTCTCTGCAAAATTGGCCGAAAAACGATCCTCAGGGACTGCCGTAGACAATGGATCTTCCAATTTTAGCCTTTTTAGACAATTTTCTGCCAGTAATTATCGGTTCCATAACCGTTAATTCCGCATTGTGAAAGATAAAGTTTTTCTGCATCGTGACGTTGCGTTTTGCCAGCTTCCAGCATCCCTGCTGCCATGGAGTGTCCTTCCATACTCATATGCCTCCTCATACCGTCTGATCACCAGTTCTAGCCAGATATACTGAAATTTTCTTATGTTAATTAAAGAAAACCATCTTTGATACTTCTATGCTTCCATTGTTGCACTTCCTTTTTTTACGCAACGTACTTTCTTGACCAATATGTCTCAAAACTCATTAAACACATGTGACATAGGTATTGAATCGTGTTAATGACGTGTTTTTTAAACTACATAAGCCTTTTTGTCACATAAAATCACGGGTATGAAAATATTATTCTTGTGTAAAAATATGATCCCTAATTTATTTTGCCCAGTATATATAAAGCTTTCGCATTGTCAATCAGGAGTACAACTTTATTTCTCCATATTCGGAAATTTTTATAATCCTCTTTATGGTGATAAAAATCTCGAAAATGTCTAGCTTCATTCATTTCTTTAGTTAGCCACTTTGGTCTAGTTTCACTCTTAACTCTCTTACATTTTATTTTAGCATGCTTGTCAATGACGGTATTAAACATTATATAGAATTTATCAAGAATGTCATTAGGATCGTGTAATTCTGTGAGGCTATCAAAATTTTAATTTGTTAAGTCAGTCAGAAAATTTGCTTCGTTAAAGTTTTTAAAGTCACGGTATTTAAATTCTATGTGCTTGTTTCTACGCTGCATGCAATTAGATTTCCGGGTTGCACAAATAGGGTAATGGTCAGATAAGGATATTGGGGGTACACTAACTTCACATATGTTATCTTGTATAGTGGTATAAAAGTGATCAATAAGAGCACAAGAGGTGTTAGTAACTCTAGTGGGTGCATTAATTACTTGTTTTAGTCCAAATTCCTCTAAAGCAGATGTCCAGCATAGCGGGGAGTCTTTGAGTAAGTCAATATTAAGTCACCTGTAATAATTATTTCGATGTCGTCACAGCAGGAGGCAATATTTATCTCCCTAGCGAAATCCTCTACCCAGCAAGAGGGGGCAGATGGTGGACGGTATACAGAGCAATAAAAAATAGGTTTAGAATTTTTAAGATTGATTTCTAGCCATATTGTTTCAATATGACTTACTTCAAATTCAGTTTTACGCTTGTAAGTAATATCATTTGAAATATAAACAACAATTCCCCCACCTGACTTAAAATGTCTATCCTTTCTCTCGAAAGTGAATCCATCAATATCTAAACCTGAGTTACAGTAATTATCATTTAAGAATGTTTCACAGAGGCCTAAAATATCGAGAGAATGTTTGTCTTGAAGCAACAATTTGATTTCGTCAATTTAGGGTATTAAATGACATACATTTAAATTTCCAAAACGCAAACCTCTTTTAACCAGTCCAAATCCATTAATATTACTTTGTGTGCATAGCTTTTCCGGTACATTATCTTTCTGATTTAAATCATTTGGAGAACTTATCTGTGTAACAATCTTAGTTTGGCTACTTTTCTGTATACCGTCATGGACACTAATATTTAAAACATTTTTGTTTTGGGCATTTGAACACTTTTTGAAAATTTTAGGGATATATTAGTGGTGTTCACATGAGCAATCAATATTGTTACATTCATCACTTAAGCTATTTAAAACAGAGTAAATATTATATACAGGGGACAAAATTGTATTTGAGACATAAAGTTCAGGATCTCTACGACTTTGTTCTACGGCATTTCTTTCTTTGCCGATTTCCTAGAAGGAACAACACTTTTGTTTATGCCCCATTTTCCCACATTGCCAACACGATACTTTTTTCCCGTGTCGACAGTTCCGAGTAGAATGGCCCTCTTCTCCACAATAGAAACAAAAACTTTTCCTTGCTGCAAATAAATCGGCGTGAACACTGTTTTCCTTTTGTTTCAGAATAGGAACATACTGATCGAGGTTTTTTAACAATTCAGCCGTGCCTTTATCGGACAAGTGAATGCCGTCTTTCCAGTAGAGCTCATTTGCTTGACTTTTTTGGAAAGATTTGCTCAAGAATAAGAATAAGATAAGAATAGCTCCGCTCTCCTTGCACACATATCTAATGATTTCATTTACTTCACTCACATTTACATCTCTACGTGTTAAAACCACCAAGAGGTATACTTGTACTCCCGGGTGCCGTTTCCGTAGATCACAAATAATTTCCATGAAGTCGTTTTCAATTGCTTCCGGGTCGCGGTTGCTTGAAACATCATTCCCACCCGCCTGAATGATAATATTACGGAAGGGCGACACATCCATTTTGGCCAATTTTACTTTGATATGTGAAACTTTGGCTCCTCTGTTTGTGGACACATTCACCGATTTATTCAATCCACGGGTCCTCACTCTTTGCAGGATTGAACTACCAATAATCAGGGAGGATCCACTTATGATGTCGGTTCTTCTTCATTTTTTGTTGATTTCAGGGTTCTTTGTGTTTCCTTTTCTAATATGGGGGCGCATATCTCTGTGTTAGTGCTTGACTCAGTCACACAATTAACGGTGTTGCACTGCACATGTCTAGAAATGCCGCCTGAAAAAGTAAGTCTCTTTGTAGATGACTGCCAGCTTGTAGGTTTGTGTACTGGCAGAAACTGAGGATTTGGGTTCCCTAGAGCTCAATTTTTCTTTTAGTTTTTCTACCTCAAGGGTGAGGAATTTGACAGTCTCGGTTAATTGTTTGATCGTAGCTGCACTATTGCAGTTGCTGCATTCATTGAGCTCATTGTTTCTACATTTATTGATAGCTTTTGGTGTTGAAGCTGACTGAGGCTGTGGCTGGGTAGATATTTTAGCGATGACAGGTTCCACAACATTTACGAGTTCTTGCAGGAATTTTTTGTACCAGGTGAAAGCAGCATCTCCTTGGATATGTAGGGAGTTTGTAGATTTGTAGAGTGTACCAGTTACAGTTTTACATGGGGTCTTATAAATCCATCCATTTCTATTACTCCGATTGTAGAAAATCAGGTTCTTCTGCAAGAGTCTTGATATTTTAGAATAGCCCTCATCCTCAAAAGTAATGGTGACACTCTCATTATTTAACTTCACTTTCAAATAGTCTTGTATATTCACATCTTCTGTCGTCGATCCATTATAACTTGTAACAAATGAATTTGAAAGTCCACTAAAAGAGTCCTCCAAAATTGATCTAAAAAAACTTGTATTTGAACTAATATCCATTATTATCCATTGTGTAGCTGTTATCTTCAATATAATCTTACTAGAGAGATAAGAGCGCCAGAAAACACGTCTGCTCACCTTGATCCTACGTGCATGATTGTTAGTAATTTTGTTGATATAATCTATCGATGGCAGCATATTAACTTACATATTTCATATCAATTGTTAAGCGTTTATCAATGCCAAGTATACAGGGGTTAATGTTTTATGCCCTGTTTACATTTTTTTTTAAATTGATCACTGTCCGTATTGTTAACACAGTTTTCGTCGGATTGAAATTATTGTAAACTAAATCTTATATTTTCGTGGGGTCAAATTTTCGTGGTTTGAGGAAAAAATATTGTTTCTTGGGACTTTAATTTCCTAAATGAAGAATGTTTAAGTAGTATCTGTGAAAAAAATCAGTACTGTGTGGACATAAATTCGTGGGTCTAGTCATTCCTCGAAACTGCAAAAATTAACCCTCTCAAAATAAGAGATTTCACAATACATGCAATACATATCAACAGATTTACAATGAATTTCGATATTTGGATTTGTATACTGAAATCCAAACGTATACTACATGTACATGTAATTGATCTGTATCCTACGTGGCCGTTGGAAGGGAAGAAAATATGATCATTTGAAATCCTAACGTTTTAATATGAAATGCTTATGCAAAACTATTCTAATGTTTAAATAAATCAGATACACTGTATCCGACCAGAGTCGATCATAAATGTTTTAGAAATATTAGAGTATAAAATTTAAAGGAAAATGACATTTTTTAAGACTACCGATTTGATTTCTGTTATGGAAGCTGTGTCTTGATTTTCGATTAAATGAATGTCCATCTGTTGTTCAGCCCTCAAATCATCCCCTGTGGTTTTGCAATTTTCCTCGGTACTCCAGATCTATACAAAAGAAGTTTTTACCTTTTTAGTTGTTTCATATTGTACTATATTGATTAAGTATTATGCCGAAAACGTTTATTTGTTCTTGGACTTCAAAACATTCAGAAAAATAAAACCAGATAAAGTGTCATCCATACGCTAAATTGGTAAGAAGTGTTGCCATCTGATAATCCATGACTGTCGTCGTCTGAAATAGAAAACAAGAAAATCAGTGATGTGTATTTAATTTATGTTAGCATTTTCGGTAAGATTTCAACACAATTCACAAATGTGACGTAATAATACAATTCTACAATTTAAACAATTACGTCACATTGAAGATTTTTACTTTTCAATAGTCAAGTTCCCTTACTTATGCAGAAATATACCTTTGTCAACTGCATATGGAGTTTATAACTCTCAGTTGATTCGAAACGGAAGAGTGACATGCTCTACGTATATTTGAACAATTTCTAAAAAGAAGTAAGTTATTGACAAACAACTCGCTGAGACAGAAATATCAGCAGTGTCGTTAAAATTCTTTATTTCCTAGGTTTTATAGTTGATACAATAACCTTGTCAGCAAATACAATATAACGATATTATCATTAGGTGAAATGCTGACAGACTTTTATCATACTAATTGTTAGACCATTATTTACACACAGAATTGTCCAATGATTTTTCCATTTTTTCCACACAAAAGAAAAGAAAAACACGGCGGGTGTGAACAGTTGGCAGGGAATGCTCCCTCCTCGAAAGGTCCGTGTTTTCTCCGCTTCTATTTTGTAATTTTTTTTATGGACCTTTGAGCTCTAATACCATTCGTTATCACCAAATATTTTATTTTACACAAAACATCACTATTATATGTAAGATATATTCTTCATCAAATTATTCAAAAAAATTAAGGTTTTCTAAGAAAATTAGACTTCCCTTTTCAACTTTGTTTTCTTTTTCCTCAGGCTGTTAGTTTGAATATACAAGGGGTGATCAAAAAGTTCGCGAACAAATTGAATAAATTCTATAAAACAAATAAAATTAGGTTTCAATGTTCATTAATTGTTAAAAAAGCCCTCTTTGATTTTAATGCATATCTGTCATCTTTCTACACATGCGGGAATCACATGATCCAGGAGTTCACGTGACATGCCCTGAAGCATTTTGTTCATAGACGCTTAAATATTTTTCCATGTCTTATATTTCTTAACATGCATGCTGATTTTTATAATAAGAATGATCCATTTGTCAGAAATCATCAACTCTCGGAGATAGAATGGTTGGATAAGGATATCATTTCCCAGAAAGAACATGGTGACCATCACAACCCAAGATCTCTGTCTTAGGAACGTAGTTTATCAAACATGGATTTAGTCGTGTAGGCACTTCTTTTTATCATATTATGTTAAAAGTCAAAATTAAAAGATATTTTAGGGATTAAATAATAATATTATTGTTAAGATATTCGACAATTTTTCTAACTGTAACTTCGCAATCTTTCATGACAAATTACGTAACAAAGGACACATCTCTTCCCTAGTTTGTTTTCGCTGTCGGTACAAAACAAACGTCATTTTTAAGCACATCCCTCCCTTAAATAAAACAATCAATCCAATTTATTTTTAAACGTCTGGAAAGTCTATTCTCTTCATAAACCTTGTACAAGTTATTATAAGATACTTTCAAGGAATTTCCAAATTATACGTTAAATTTTACAGCCGTTCGTTACTCGAATAAAGGTGCGGTCACAGGATACGATTTTTCATCCGATTTTCATTCAACGTGCTCAGGTAAGTCGAATGGAGTCGATTGGTTGGATGGTCACACGATCCGATTTTACGTTCGATTCACAAACGATTTTCAGTAAGAAATAAACAGGTACTTGTTATTACTTTTAAGATAGAAGTGCATATATTTCTGTTCAAAGACGTCCCTGTTCTGTCGGGATAAAAAGAATGGGAAGAAAAATCCCATCAATTTAATATTACGTCATTTTACCCCATTATGGCGTTGATGTTGAGGTAGTGTACGCGGTACACATGTCAATGATCACTCAAAAGTAGATGATCAATCAAGGATGATTACTTTCTACTTCGGCAAAAAGAAAAAAATAAATAATTGTGAAATATATTTTGGTCTTCCAACAAAGGTTCAATAATATATGCATCACTAAAGTTAACTTTGTATGATAGGCTAGCCGTTGATGAAAAAATAAATAAATAAATAAATAGGCGAGAAACAGTTTATAATACGCTCTTCAAGAGTTGATGAAAGCGGAACAAAATTAATATTTTGTAGTTACTTAATTTTTTTAAGTATAAATTCTACTGAGAGTAAATTAACTATTGAAATGTTTTAAGGAAATTACTGCTGATTATAGTAGAATAGTACTGAAAGTACTCATGGGAGTTGAACATTGTTATCTGAAAGATCTCACGGGAAGTATAGGAACAGTTTCATGCTTTCAGATTCAAGTCAGCTAGAACTGATTTGTTAGAGATACAACACGAAACATTAAAAAAATTTCTACTGCATCTGAATAGCCAAGATCATGGGACTGCTCTTAAATTAGCTGCAGAACAATGGCTGTCCAAAAAAAGATTTTGATAGACCGGAGAGCTACAGTGCCATCCATTGAATAAACTGTATATTTATTGCGCAAGAACAGTTAAGTTTAGTTCTGGATTTATTCTTTCTAATTCTTACCTCAACAATTTGACCAAACCAAACAAACAACCCCCACCACAAAAAAAAATTTCCAAACTCGAAAATACTATTTTGTGGGTAGGTTTCAAACTTCTTTCAGTACCATTTCTCACTCAAACTCAAACACAACCCTTATATTTCTGAAGCATTTGAATCAAAACGCCCCTACTCTCTTTAGAATGTGTACAAGATATTTGGTCCCAAGAAACAAACAAACAAACAAACACTCTTTATATTTGATGTTACCATCACCAGACACTAGATTGTCATTTTTCTTCCTCTTATTAAAATAAGTATTTGCTATTCTCTTTTGGTTGTGAATGTTTCTTTTCGGACATAATAATTAATTTTTATAAAACTCCGTGTTTATCTATTTTATCAAATGTATCTATCTTTATAACTTAATCATCAAGTTTTGTTATTCCATAATTTTAAATTTCATTTCAAGTAATTTCTATATAGAAGTAAGTATCTGAATACTTCACATTTTGTTTGTTTTGCGTTCGATAATTTTTCAAATATATTGAGAAACTATCACTTGTCGATGGAGCTAGCTACATGTAAGTCAACAAATTTTTACCTATACACGGCACTCAAAACCATGGAGTAGTGAGGGATCGTTTTGTGCAAGCACATACTGCGACATGGGATTTCAGTTTATGTGGTCTCATCAAAAGAGTTTATCTCCAAATGCATCCCACAGGATTCGAACCTGCGACGTAAGGATCAATTAACACCTTACTTTGAATCTCTAGAGCAAACTCTATTAACAACTGCGCCACGCGAGTGACACTTAAAGTTTGTGATTTTAATTTGATTCAAATGTAATTAAAAATCAAACATAGTTTAACGAGCTACTACAAGAAAAAAACCCAGTTGTAATCATGAGGAACGATCTTTCTCACAGATCAATCATTGGGATTATTATACCATTGTGTCCGTGCATACGCATGTATTCATTAATTTTAACTGTTTTAATTATATAATAAAATCAAATGATACATTTTATAAGGTAATACTGCAATGCAAGTACATACACATTTTTCAAGTTCAGATTTGGTGTTGTACACGTGACCAACTGAATGCTGATAAACTCATGAAATAAAGGATGTAAATTTAATGTCATTTGAAATTGTGAGATTCGAATATCAACAAACTTTAATGCTATTATTTTTTCCCTTTACCCACGTAAAAAAATGAGTTGCATGTACCTGGTCTGACAAACATTTTCCAGTCTATCAGATCATTTTACTTGTCAGAGCAAATAAATGTCTGACAGTGATATTTTCCATAGTATTTTTTTTTTTAAAAAGTAACGTTCTGTCTCTTTATTGCTGGAACAAATTGAAAGAATTTCGGTTAAAATTTGGCGTTCCTTTGACCTTACATCTTTGTTTACATCTCTATATTTAGACAATCGCGTCATTGTCAAACCAGATAGACCAGTTGTTGCTCCTTTGATGACCTCGCACTTTTTGTAATGCAGCGTAGGGGAGTCAGCCGAGGATTGCCGAATGATAAATGATGGGACTTTTTTTCATACGGAAATCAAAATTTACGAGTTATTTCTCAAGAGAGATGACAAAAATATGCTTTTCAAATTAAGTTAAATAAAATTCTATTTCACTTACTTTCAAATCATTTATGAAAATTAGATAAATTCAGAAAAATGAGATGGACTATTTTTATTGCGGAAGCTTCTTCGAGTTTATATAGACTGGTGCGAGTTTGTATTGAATATCACGGGGGAGTAAATTGGGCGACACAGAAACACCAGGACAGCCGCTATATAATTCATTGTAAAACTAGTGCTAATTGTAACGGGCACCGTTACAGATGTTCCCCAAACGCTCCCCAACTCCCTTATCGTGCCATATTCCCTGTAAGTTTCATTAAAGAAGGCAAAATCTATGCATTTAAGACGTAAACAACGTTTTTCCAAAAGTATACCAAGTATTTCAAATTTAAGCAATGCAGGCGTGTGCATGTGATTGCATGAGCGTAATGACGATATCATCTTGTCTACACTATTTTACTCATTTGCACGTGCACGCACGTGCATGATGACCATACCTTCTTGTAGGAGTCCATTATGTCTGTCTATGTTCTTAATCCCATCCTGTTTGGTTGAAAAACAAGGGAGTTATAGCCATTTAAAGTTTAAGCCAATCAGATTGCAGCGCACGTGCATGCGCGTATTTTCATGACAATTATTATATATCATATTGTAGGACATCTTAAAGTATGCTTATGTTTTAAATTTCAAAGCATTTTGTAAAAAAACAGAAAAGATATTGAGATTTTTGTTTCAGCCAATCAGAGCAAAGCGCACGTGCACGCACATGCATGCATGTGAATGGTGACCATACCATCCTGTAGGAGTCCTTTATGTCTATCTATGTTGTAAATCCCATGCTGTTTGGTTGAAAACCAAGGGAGTTATACTCATTTAAAGTTTCAGCCAATCAGATTGCAGCGCACGCGCATGCGCGTGATTTCATGAAAAATTTTATATATCATATTGTAGTACATCCTAATGCATGTCTATGTTAGAAATTTCAAAGCATTTCATCATAAAACAAAAAAGATATTGAGATTTCTGTTTCAGCCAATCAGAGCAAAGCGCACGTGCATGCGCGTGAGTTCATGCAAATTTGACCATGTCATCTTATCTACACAACTTATATATCTTTATATAATGAGTTTCAAAACATTTTATCAAAAAATATAAAAGTTACAACCATATTAAATATATCAGTCATTTTACTCATTGCACGCGCCCGCACGTGCATGCGAATGCGCGCAAAATGACCTTCGTTCAGCACATCTACACAACATGCCTACTAACCCTAAAAAGGTTTTAACTTAGTTTGGTGAACAGTTTCTGAGAACACTTCCGGACAAAAAAGTACCGGAGAAGAAATAAGAAGAAAAAAGAATAACTAGTGCTAATTGTAACGGGAACCGTTACAGATGTTCCCCAAACGCTCCCTAACTCCCTTTTCGTGCCATATTCCTGTTAGTTTCATTAAAAAAGGTAGAATCTATGCATTTAAGACTTAAACAACATTGCATGAGCGTAATGACTATATCATCTTGTCTACACTATTTTACTCATTGCACGTGCACGCACGTGCATGATGACCACACCCTCTTGTAGGAGTCCATTATGCCTGTCTATGTTCTTAATCCCATCTTGTTTGGTTGAAAAACAAGGGAGTTATAGCCATTTGAAGTTTAAGCCAATCAGATTGCAGCGCACGTGCATGCGCGTGTTTTCATGACAATTATTATATATCATGTTGTAGGACATCTTAAAGTATGCCTTTATTTTAAATTTCAACGCATTTTGTCAGAAAACAGAAAAGATATTGAGATTTTTGTTTCAGTCAATCAGAGCAAAGCGCACGTGCACGCACGTGCATGCATGTAAATGTTGACCATACCATCTTGTAGGAGTCCTTTATGTCTTTCTATGTTCTAAATCCCATCATGTTTGGTTGGAAACCAAGGGAGTTATAGTCATTTAAAGTTTAAGCCAATCAGATTGCAGCGCACGTGCATGCACGTGCTTTCACGAAAATTTTTATATATCATATTGTAGGGTATCCTAATGTATGACTATGTTATAAATTTCAAAGCATTTCATCGAAAAACAAAAAAGATATTGAGGTTTTTGTTTCAGCCAATCAGAGGAAAGCGCACGTGCATTCGCGTGAGTTCATGCAAATTTGACTATGTTGTCATATCTATACATCTTATATATCCTTATATAATGAGTTTCAAAACATTTCATAAAAAAATATAGAAGTTACATCCATATTAAATATATCAGTCTATTCACTCATTTCACGCGCACGCACGTGCATGCGTATGCGCGCAAAATGACCTTCGTTCCGCACACCTACACAACACACCTATTAACCCTAAAAAGATTTTAGCTCAGTTGGGTGAACAGTTTCTGAGAACACTCGCGGACAAAAAAAGTACCGGAGAAGAAATAAGAAAAAAAATAATAATAATAAGAAACAGGGTAAAAACAATATGTTCCCAAACTCCGTTTGGGGAACATAATTACAGCGCTAGAAACTGCGTGACAGCCTAGGGAGTCTGAACAAAGTTCAACTCCCAAAAACTGTGTAAGAGAAATAGGAGTTCCCCTTCCCCTCCCAAATCATTGACATCGGAGGCGAATTAAAGGGGGACCGGGCTATGTGAAAGAGAAAAGAAATCAAACTTACAAGCAAAACTTGGTCAACAAGCAAAAAAATGTGTCTGTGGTCAAATGCAAAAACCATGAATTCCTTAGGGAGGGAAAGGGGGGGGGTGTCTTGAACTCCTTTCAGTGCCATTTTTTTTTACAAAAACTAGGCCTACCTCTTACCTAAATTGCAACTTGCATGAAGGGGGGGGGGCTAAACCTACATCCCAATGTATAAATGTTTAATGTCTATATTATGTCTATCTTTCTAAAAAAAAAATTATGCGGGAGGGGGGCTAATCCCTCTAGGTTCTGACGCCTATACAAATAATACGATCACTTAGTTTAATGTACATGTGATACGTTGTATTCCCTTGTATTATTAGAGATTAGTAACTTAATTAAGATTTATATAAAAATATATATAATTCGATAATTTATTTAAAACTTGTCACTTTAATTTTCTATAATTCGGAATTTCAGGTACAGAATAAAGTTGTCGCTTGGTGTTTCTACTTTATAATTGCTATGTTTTGTAGATTCCGGTAGTAACTGTAAATAACAGCGATATAAAAAGAAGATGGGCGTATAAGGCGGGCAGAATGCCTATAGCCCGACAGATTAGAAGTGAAAAAAATTAATCTCAATAATATCCTAATTTTATGTCATATCTCATCTAATATTAAAGTATACTTAATGTAAAATCTCTATAATTTACAAAAATCTCACAAAAACTGAAAATATTTGCCTATGAAAAAGCATACATAGACTTAAAAGAACAAAAACGATCATTTTTTCATACTTTAACAAAACTTTTCAATGTGAGTGGGTCTTCCCTCCATTTTTTTTGAAAGATAATCCTAAAAGTTTGCGATAAAATACATATTTTTTGGTTTACAAAAAAATGGAGAGAAGACCCACTATACCTTAAAAACACACTTCTATGACAAAACATTCGCATTTTTCCGAGAAATACTTCAAGTCCATTAAGTCAAGGGTCATATTACAAACATGATTGAAATGCCACTACAACACATGAGCCATGTAGCATAGTGGTTAGCGCGTTAGTCTCAAAGCAGTCTGATACGTTGGTATTTTATTGCTGGGGTTCGAATCCCACAAATCCAACGGAATATTTTTATGAATGAAAATTTTTAAAGAGATTTGTTTTTTTCTCAGAAAATGTTTTTTTCTCATAATTTCATAAATTTCAATAATGAACTGTAAATCAAAATACTCAATTTACATATCAAATATGATTTCTTAATATCTGACGCTATAGGCATTCTGCCCGCTTTATCCGCCCATCTTCTTACGTGAAAGATCTTAATTTCAATCAGTAACATATATAGTGTATGCTAATTTTAAAATACCCCATGTTTGATAAAATACGTGGCGTTCGTTACAATTTGATAATATTCACGAATTAAATGAAGTGTAATTTATTAAATTGAGCTCTTAAATAACCGAAAAAATATTTGTGATAAATCATAAATGCATAATAAAGACACAAATTTCCGTGCTTGCAAACTATGGTTGAAGAATACATGATATTTTTTTTGTATGCATGTACTAGTAATTTTTTTTCTTTTCCATACAATGTTTTTGGGTTTAGGAGTTTTCTTTTTATATAAAAAGTTAAAAACTGTTATTATTTTACAATTTTTTTTAATTTCGTGTCGCGGGAAATGTCATTGTGACGTCACGATTTTCTTCAGAAAGTCGATTGAAAATCTGACGGCCATCCGATTTCCAAACGACTTTCAGACTTTGCTTTCGACTTTCGACTTGGGTGGTCACACGGTAAGATTTTAGTCGAAAGCAAATCGGATGGAAAAATCGGATGGAAAATCTGATGAAAAATCGCAATGTGTGACCGCACCTTACGACTGTGACAACCTTTTCCGTCACGAGTGACCCATATATTGACGTAAGTTTCACCTTGTGACATCACAATGATGAAGAAAATCAATATTTTTCATATGCTATTAATAGAAGATGTGCATGACTATAGGTGTGTCAAGTTTTATTCTTCTCTGAATCCTGGTTTTGAAAATATAGAGATAGTTCGAGAACTTTTTTGATCACCCCTCGTATATGAAGACAGGAACATAATCTAAAGAGTAGGAACTTTAAAAAAGTGTACATAGATATAGAAAATAGTATAGTTGTGCAAATGTTTTAACTGATATTTGCTTTTATTTTTAAAGTGTTGAATTTTTCCTTATAACCGAATCTAAAATAAAAAATATTTATAAATCAATGAAGAGTATCTCCTCGCAAACAGCATATTAATTTTATAAATTGAGACGAGATTCGCGTTGATCTTGAAGAAAATTACACCACTTACATTGCGTTCCATGAAACTAACACGCGCGAAAATGTCAAGCATACAACCATATTACCATATCCCCTACAACTCTGTTGCATAAGGGGATAATAAATTGGTAGCAATATAAAACCTTGAAAATGACGAATCCACCCCCTCCCGTTGGGCCAAACTTCCACTCAGGCACATTCTTCGTGATTTGTTCCCTTGAGGTTTTACTTCTCTTCTAAACCTTTGTTTTAAAAAAATGCTTGATTTTTTTCTGAAAATACTCTTTACCATAGGAATGATGCCACCTTGATACATTTATTAAATCAAATGATTGTTTTCAGCACGCATATATACCTCAATATGTAGAATATAACTGTTTCAAAACACCTATTTAAACATAGGCGTCGGAACCAGGGGGGGGGGGGGGG
>PRKT01000702.1:102951-139904 GCA_003671525.1 Saccostrea glomerata
GGGGGGGGGGGGGTTGTCAGGTTTTTTTGAAGGTATGAATTTTTTTTACAGTTAGCCCCCTTCCAATTTGCTTCTGACGCCAATGTTAAACTTATATTAAAAAATGTTCGCTCTAATGAATGTATTATTTTTAAATACTACACCATATGATAGCATGATAATTTCAAATTGTTATAACCAATGAGTTCTCAACGATTGTTGAAAAGAAATCATTTATCACCGATGAAAACCAATGTCTCGTGACTAAACTTAAACACTTTGCGGCACGTGCTTTGAGGAATTAGCTTCTTTTTGCCACCTTTATCAAGATTTTTCAACTGGTATAACTGTAAACACACAAAACATGGAGTATAATGGTCATTGATGGAGGAGGGAGAGCCATTTGAATGTTGATATGTGGATTATCCTTACGACATTTTTTTTCACTTTGATTTTAGTGTTTTGTTTGCCCTTGATAATACTTTTGAAAATAAACACCAAAAACATAAAAATCCATTGAAACACATTTTGCTATAAGGCTTGCGTCATTATTTATATCGTCAAATTATCAGAATTTGAAAGTTTTGAACAAAATTTAATCAAACCGGAAGTGATGTAGATCGTCGTCTAAGGTCAATGATTGCGTCAAATTCAGCTTAAGAGATTGTTATACAAAGCCCTTAATTACTTTGGAAACATTTTAATCAATCAGCACCTTCAGTGGTATAAAAAAGGCCCCATATCGGTGCTCATAGCAGTCCAGCATCATCCCAAACAGTCTGAATCATCCAAAGAGAAGTACATTTGCGTGCAAAACGCACATGGAGAGTCTATATGTTCAATAAAAAGCATCTTTTCGATGCACTGGCCTGCCAATTCCCAAATCTGATTCCCATTGAACATATATGACTTTTAAAAGAAATACGAAAGCACCCCCTTTCCACACAATTTCAAAGGTTTAGAAAAATCCATGCAGTAGATTTCGCAGCAGATAGGTGGACCTCCTATTCAAATGGTTAATGATATCCATGAGAAAAGGATGTCTTGTAGTAATTAGAGCGAGTGGAGGTCTTATTCTACAGCGATAATTTTATGTGATTTTTCATTGTAGGGTTAAATCATGTCCTTTGCTTTAAAGTCGGACGAGATACTTACATAAAATTTTCGTAACCTCGAATTTCAAGATGCATCATTAGGCATGAATTTAAGGGGAGACAGGACACATTTCACATGACTAAAAAGACAAATCACGTCATAATCGGTGATGATATACATGTTAAACGTTGTTAAACTCAACAGTTCTTGTGTAATGTTTTTTTAAATTCTAAAATTGTGTTTTAAACATTTAATTTTAGAAATTATAATTAATAAATTTTGTAAAGATCTTGCCATTATTTAGATATTGTAAAGTTGCCCATTCCACACATTTGTTTCTCTTTACCTTGCAGTCTAACGTCAGTGACGTCATAGACATAGTGTTTGAATTCTCAGTGCAGCGAGATCAAGTACAAACTCCCGTCATGATCAGTTTTATTGCATAATAAACAGGTCACAGTCAATGTATCGTGATAAATTTCTGAAGCATATTTTTTTTTAAATTGATATTTTTTCGTGTTGAGTAGCAGAGATTCTCTCTATTTAGATAATTTTGAATGTTTATATTTTCGTGTGACGTCACAATTGATTTCCCGCACTCGGAAAATACAAACGTGAAGCGTTTTTGTCATGCTTACGTCTAATTCTACGATGTCCTGTGCGATATTGAGGTAAGCTTCACCCTGTGATAATTATGCAGTAAATAATTACGACGAAGGACTGACATTCAATCGTAAATTTAGAAATATTTATTGACAGAATTTTTTCCAAATGAGGTTTTTGTCGTTGAAGCTTCCTTGAAAAATGCAGAAATTATCCCACCCAAATACTATAAAAAATTAAAACAATTGCTTTTAGATAATTTAAACACTGAATATTATGAATATTTTGAGTATATAGTGTTATCTATCATATTTATCGTTTGTGCGTAAAAATTCGCATTATGGACTCCGTTATGGGCCCGTAAACATGAAGTATCTAAACTCCATACAAACTCTAAACAGGGCGGTATTTGCGGGGCGATACCTTTTAAATAAGTCAAGAAATCCCATGACAGGACCCTTTTAAAATGTTAAGTACATATTAAAATAGAAAAATACAAAAAAAAAAAAAATACAAAAAAAATTCATTGACAGGAATTTTTTCAGCTAAAGGTCCTGTTCCTCCTTTAAAAAAATATTGTGTACATTTGTTTTCTATAACTTAATTTTTTAAGGTACACACTTAGAAGTATATATTACTAAATACCTAATATTTCCCTTTAAATTCTTTTTAAATAGAACGGAATCAGTTGACAAATAATTGGTAGGTACATGTAAAGCTTATTTCTTTTTGACCTTTGACAATAGCTTTATCTCTATAGAAAATGATGAAAGAAATATTTGTTAATTGGAACTGTACCCTTTAGGAGGGAATACTCGACAGTCCTGGGTATTTTTGCCTCATTGTATTGTATCATTTATAAATGCTAACTTTTATTGAGACGTAATGAAAGATTTACAGCCACATATTTTAAAAATAATTTGTCAATACACAGCCAAAATCAATAAATTCATAAGAACAATGTAATTCAGAGAGAATATCTCCTATTTCGAGTCAATAAAATTGCAGTATTTGCAAAAGACAACATATATTTCAAAATAATAAAAACATAATATTAATAAAAGAATATTTACCAATGTGACCAACTTTTGAAGGAAAGATAGACATAGTTTCTTCCAGTTTCAACACATTACTGGTACATGTACATAACGTCTACCAGAAAATACCTGCACAGATCACAGTGATTTTATCATTACATATTTCAGATTCCCATTTGAATGTTGATTATCATACATGTAATGATAAAATGAAATAATCATTTTTGACCTTAACTATAAGTTTTCTTTTTTTAAATAATTACATAAAGTTAGGAAAAAGTTTTTAACAAGTTATATTAAAAAAATGTATTCGTTTGTACAGAAATTACTATTGTCTATTGTATCTTTTGTAGAGGACAAAAATGCATGACCCCCAGGATCGAAGTTATGATAATGCACATACACTATATTTAATCGATAAGATTTCAATTTTGACTTTGTCAAAAATTGATCGATTATGTTTCCGTTCAACGCAGATATGCATGTTACATATATATTGATTATATTACTCACAGAATGTGTAAATTCTACAGTTTACAGTTACATTCATAACACTGCACAGACTCAATCAGTTAAATGCCTGTAGATTCTTTGGTATACTGGGTACATACATTTACACAGAATCGTGTACATTCGGATAGTTCAATTTTTATCAATAATACTGTTAGATTAAGAACAAATGATGCAAACAAACTTATGTCAAAAAATTTGAAATTAACACCTTGTGTTTGTTTAAATGAGTAAAATAAATAAGTTTCACAGCGTTGTTTTTATTTATTTAATATTTTTTTTTATTCCAAATTTCACAAAAATGGGATTTGAAGTGATTTTTTTGTAAAGATTAATTAGGATGTTTTCCGAAGGGCAGAATTTGAACATCACAGATCTAGAGGGTTCACAATTTGTCTATATTCTAGAAATTTTTTATTTGTATCATTTGCATTGATATCAGACGAAAAAAAATATATACCGAGCCAGACATCCATTTTTTGTTCGTATCATTTGTTTGTATCTTAAAACACAGAATCAATTAGGTTATTATTTGTTTGTAAATTATTGCATACTTCTTTTTACTATTGATGTCAAAATTGTTAATAAATGATATTCGAATATTCATTAGAATATTCGAATTTATTCCAAGTTTACAGAATATATGTTCAAAGAGTATAATCCAAAATGTAATGAAAATTTGTTTTGAAAATTCAAAAGATTCTTTGGTATGTTCAAGATTAATTTAACGTTTTACCAAAGTCTACAATAATTACTCCTACAAATTTATACCACGCTAAACAATTTTCTACTGAAGAGAAATTATAACCAGTTAATTTTAGCTTATCAAATTCCTGGTAATTATTTTTTTATGATATATACTAGTACATAAACAAGGGATCCATGTGCTTTTTGTGAACCTGTGTCCTTACAACAAAACAAACCAATTGTAAGTATTTGGAACTGTTATACCACTAATTAAATGATCGAAAAATTATTATTTGCAATAGTTACACTCTTCACACGTTTCAAAATTCCATCAAGAGTTCTTTTTAATTTTTTTTAAATCAAATCTAATTCCTAGTTAACGGTACGAACTTGATACAATACCAAATGATGCTTGACAGAATTTTAACTTTATTGAATGATTGTATACTAAAATACCGAATATTCAAATCATATATTTATATTCGAATATCAACTCATCGAATGGATATTCGAATATTCGCTGACATCCCTACTTTTTACCATACAAAAGTGTGGTATAAAACCAAAAATAGATAATATTAAATACAAAAAGCAAGAATATGTTGTAATTAAGATTCCTCATGCTCAAATATTTTTTGAAATTTTGGGTGCTATGTAATCAAAATTCCTTTTTTTTCCAGAATCATATTTATATGGCCTTGATAAAATATTTTGAAATGATGCCCCTAAAACAGTTATTGATTTGTTTTGAATACATACCATTTGAAAATGTTTGGTTCGGTTATTTTTCCTACTTTCCAATTGGCATTTTGGAATTTCCAGTCGTAACTTTTATGAGAATTAAAGGTCTTATGGTTTGTCAAATTTGAATTTCTGCATTAAAAATGTCTAAACATGTTTGCTTTGTTTTAAAGGCTTTTTTTAAATGTCCTCTAGTAGATAAAAAGCAGTTTCATATTTTGGTTTTTAAATCCCATCGAAGGCACGGGTGGCAAAAATTTGTTGAAACGTATACACGTCAACTTGAAATCCTCGCTTATTGATTTATAATTAGTTGTATTTCATGTCTAAAAGGTGTTAAGATAGTTCTTTCTTCATTTCTCTCATTCTTTAAAGGAAATACAATGAGATTTTTAAAATGTGATATTTTATGTTCACATAGAATGCTACTATGCTACTGATAACGTTTTAATTCTGTATAATTTCTTATAAGTGTTCTTTGAGATAAATCGTGAGCTCATACATTTTTTATGGCCTTCAGATAGAACTTATTGATTATTGTACACAACTATCGAATTAAAATGCTAAGATTGCAGTCATCATGTAATTAAATAAGCCGAAATCCCTTGATAAAGCTAAAAATGATACAAAACGTTTGGCTCTATTTAAAAAAACGCTAATAAACTTGAGCTGATCTCTAAGAGAACCAGTTTCCAATTTCCGATCGATGGAAACTCAAGGCATTAAGGTCAGATGACACAAACAAACTTGTGTCAAAAAATTGTAAATTACAACTTGAGTCATGTTTAAATGAGTAAAATGAATGATTTTTACCGCGTAGTTTTTAATTTTTTATTCACAATTTAGCAGAAATGGGATTTGAAGTTAAAAATATTTGTTTAAATTAATAAGAACAGTTTCAGAGGGGTAGACTTTTGAACATTACAGAGAGTGTACAATTAATTTATATTCAAGAAATTTGTTATTTCCATCATTTGCAATGAAATTAGGCCAAAAAATATATACCGATCTAGGCATCCATCTTTTTTGTTTGAATTATCTGTCCTTAAAATACATAATTCAATATAGAAGACCAACCTTGGTTCGATACCTCTAGAACAAATCGTATTATTATCAAAAAGAAAACGATCCTGTCCATGGAGCTCGTGCTACGCAAGATAACAAACAACAAAATAATATTACTTTCAGAAATAAGGTATCATTTTTAGACATCTATCGGGATATAAATACGGGTTGGTCACGAGATTAAATTCCATAAAGCTCGAAATTTAATTTGTTGTTGTTTCATCTTGTTTCATCAACTTGTTGTGAATAACTTACCTGGTTTCAGACATATGTAAAGCAAGCATGAGTAAGTGAAGACGGCTCAATAGTTTAAGTCATCAAGTTTATCAAAAAACTTGGTCGTTAGCTACCGTAACGGTTGTTAATTGCCGATGCGTCGTAGAAATGGCCAAAGAGGGGTCAAATTATCGTGGTTTGAGGTAATGATATGAGTTCAAAGGGATTATTGTGGATGAAAAATAACTGGTTAGTAATCTATATAAAAAAAAGTATTCAAGGGGGACATACATTCGTGGGTCTCTTCATACCTTGAAAAGCACGAAAATTAAACCTACACGAAAACTAGTAATTTCACAGTTCACGTACATTGAATTTATTTGTACCTAGTTTTTAAATACTAACAAAATGAAATGGCTTTAAGTCTGCATCTTTGGAAAAAATATTACCCCAAGGAAGAAATATGTTTTCTTATTATTTCTCGCATAATCACAAGTGTTAGATTCCCTTGTCTGGTGTGAGACAGCAGTGTGAAATTTTTCTGTTACACTATATATTACTACGCCGCGAACGATAATATAAATATTACTTTTTACATAAAGAAATTGTTACAAAGTTTTAAAATATCACATAAACTTAAAATTTTGATATTTAACTTAACAAAATAAACTTATTTTCATTCAAAATATTGTAGTATTTTCACTTTTCAAGTGGGACTATGTAAAGATCACGGAAGGAGTCTTCTAAAATGGATTTTTACGCTATCGTTTAGATATGTATTCTGATAATTATCCATTTATTATCTATTAAATTAATTCATATGGACCGACATTTATTTTCTTAGTTTACAGGTAGGCTTTTTTCCGATGGTGCATTCAGATTTTTAATTAGATGGAAAGTTAAAAAATATATATATTTTGAGCCTAATGGAGACGTCATTAATGGGCCGTTACTTTGAATAAAATAATGCGAAAAAAATAATCATTCA
Source organism: Saccostrea glomerata (assembly GCA_003671525.1). Taxonomy (NCBI): domain Eukaryota; kingdom Metazoa; phylum Mollusca; class Bivalvia; order Ostreida; family Ostreidae; genus Saccostrea; species Saccostrea glomerata. The sequence goes on from PRKT01000702.1 coordinate 109,873, forward strand.
TTACATATTTATGTGGGATGTCTGCTCGGCAAAGCCTAGTCCTAGACCGTGAATCTTGTCTCCTCGGTGGAATTTCACTATCCCACACTCGTAGTAATGAATGATTTTATTAATCCCTTTAGGTAAACAGAGAATATCAGCAATGGATAACAACACGAATTATCAGGAGTTATTACAACAAAGATATTACTATATTTGCGTATCCACTGCTCTCTCCCACTATGAACCTGCAGGCTTCAACTGCGTTCATAGCACTATAGACGCAACTGCTGCTGCTATGAGTGCAATTGCTCTATCACACTCGTGTAGAACAATCTCTACTACACTTATATACACTGTTGAGAAGTATATATATGAAATGTTTCATGAGAGGAATAAAGATAAGTTTTTAATAATATTCTTTGAAAAAAAAGGAAATTCAGAATATTTAAAATTGCTGATTCATATCTTTAAAAATTTAATTTTGGTCAATGTATTTAATTGTATAATAAAACATTTTAAAAATTTAGAGAACGGCTATATTTTTATTTTTTTGTATCATGCATATTTGTACAAAGAACGATAACTCTTCACACTTGGGTAATAACATTCAGAAAGAGAAAATTTAACTAGTATATCTACTTCAAGAATGATTTCAACTATTAAAAATAAATAGAAAAACTAAAAAAAAAAATCATAGAAAAGCATTCTGGAGTAATAATCATTATAAAAGCATTCTCATTTTTCATCATAGATTTAAATTATTGATTTTTGTCGGAGGGTTTCAATAACGTTGATCGATGACGTCACAACTGCATCAATACAAAAATTAAGAGAATGTGATGACGGCGCTACTTGTATCCAGATAACTGTGTTTAAGAGGGAAATACTTAATAAATTGTTTGTGATTTATTATAGAGAAAAGGATCATTGATCAGGTGTAGTGATTTTAAAGCCGTGTGTTTTTCATTACTAAAGACAAGAAGCTGCGTCCTTATGTAAGTCAGGATTTCCTCTAATATTCTTGAAAAACTCAAAGAATGCAAATTTAAGTAATAAACAACGATTATTCAGTGAACATGGCATTATGAGTAGCAATAGCTCTGCTGGCATATTTTCCATGATGCGCTAGCGCGCATTATGGAATATGCCAGCAGAGCAATTGTTATTCATAACGCCATGTTCACTGAATAACGTTGTTTATTTCTTAAATAGTTATCTCGACGGTTCAATTTTCATTGTGCTTTGTGCATTAATTAGTATAACTGGGAACTTTGTTTTTCTACCATTTTGTCAAAAACCAAAAATAAAGGAAAATATGAGTCACCCTGAAAAAGAAAAAATAAATTGGCAAAGCACGTGTACGGTAAGTAACAATTAAACAGCAAGTTTATTAATTTATCAGAAAATATTTTCTGTTCTTTAATATATATATATATATATATATATATATATATATATATATATATATATATATATATATATATATATATATATATATATATATATATATATATATATACGAGGGTTGTCCAAAAAGTTCGTGGACATTGACGTTTTTGTCAAAATAAATGGTTCTATATGCATCTATTGTATATCAAAATATTTCTTATTAAAAACCAAGTTAGAATGGTTTAATTTTTTTTTGATGGAAGGTTATATTTTTGTAAAAGTCGGGTCTTTAAAGATTTTAGATTGTGCGCACGGACCAGTCTGACGTTAAACTAATTTCATTATTACGTCAAATATTTGGATTTTGACTTAACACATGTACATGGACACACACTTCATTTCTTTTTTAAAGCGCTATGCACTTCCAGGTGCTAGCAATAATATTTAAGTATAGATTTAATTTATTTTATTTTTGAAATTCAAAACAATGCACAACAATTTACGAGCATCATCTAAATAAACAGTTTGTTTACACAAGCTGCAAAGTCCAGTCCGACGCTGCGCTAGATTTATAACAACGTCATGAATAGAAATCTCCATTTTCAGTAAATTACATGTGTTTTTGAATTCTTGTAGTGACTTCAAATTTGTACACATCGTTGAAAAATCGTATATACCAATCTGAAATTGATACACTTAGTATATTGCAATAATTTTGAGTTGTTTAAACAAATATTTTGTCACTTACGTCGTTTCAACCATATAAAAACTTATTTTTTTTATCAGACGCTGTCCCGTGCGGACGGCCGACGTCGCTTTTCTGTCGAGTTTTGACACATATTTGTTACGGGTTTTTGTTTAGTATTTGTACTGTCTATATAGTAAGCGATACTTAAGATATCATAAAATGATTATTGCCTTTTTATTTGTGTTACATAAAATTTTTATTAATTTTTGACTTGATTTATGTAGAAAATAATCAATGTAATCCGAACACTTTATAATAGAGGTTATGCCATTTTAACCTTGGTCCGTGCGCACTATCCGCGACCTTTAAAGACCCCGATTTTTACAAAAATATTATGTCACATCAATAAAAATTAAATCATTCTGATTTGTTTTTTCAAAAGAAATATTTTGATATGCAACAGATTTATATAGAACCATTTATTTTCACAAGAACGTCATTGTCCACGAACTTTTTGGACAACCCTCGTATATATATATATATATATAAATATATATATATATATATATATATATATATATATATATATATATATATATATATATATATATATATATATATATATATATATATATATATATATAGAAAGCACAAAGAAATTCACTTTTACATGGATACCCACTTCCGCCCCAGCCCGGGGTTGAACTCTCCACCTTCAGAATCTGTCTCCTAGCAGTGCAGGAACAGCGCGCTAGACCACTCGGCTATCTAGGCAAGTCATAAAACTTGCTTTCGATGCCGATGGAATTCTCGCGGCGCTGCCCTACTCTACACGGTCATTGAGAATAGGAGTGAAATACAGTTATTTGGACATTAGTTTTAACAGAGGATTGTTACCAATACATGTTGTATGATTAATTTCATTACAACATGTATTGGTATCAATCCTCTGTTAAAACAAATGTCCAAATAACTGTATCTGCACTGCTAGGAGACAGATTCCGAAGGTCGAGATTTCAACCCCGGGCTGCGGCGGAAGTGGGTATCCATGTTAAAGTGAATTTCTTTGTGCTTTCTATATTAATATTTTTTTCACTTAGGCCAGTTATGTTAGTTTAAGAGTTGTTGTAAAATGTGCTTCATATAAATATATATATATATATATATATATATATATATATATATATATATATATATATATATATATATATATATATATATATATATATATATATATATATATATATATATATATATATATATATATATATATATATATATAGTTTCGTTTGTTCGTCCTCTCTAAGTACGTTGTTCAATTCATGAATAATTGAACTCACGTTTTGATTTCTCGGGTTATGCGTGTGCACAAATGGAATTATTTCAACGTCATTCGCACGTCGTATGTTTAAAAGTAACTGACTTCTATCGCACTCCTTGGCTTTCTTTATACCATTATCTACAAGTTGTTCTGGATATTTTTGGTTTAATAAATACAATTTTAATTCCTCCAACTCTTCAACGCAAAGACTGAATCATTTATTGGATATACTTTAAAACCATATTGTCAAAAAGTACCCAGCTTTGGGAGAGACGATCTTGATTTTATAAATCATTTACCTACTTATGTCACCTCTAACACCAAACTTGTCACACTGGATGTTGTAAGTTTGTATACAAATATTCCTACAGAATTGGGATTGCTAGCTGTCAAATTCTGGACTGAAAATTATCCCGATATATATATATATATATATATATATATATATATATATATATATATATATATATATATATATATATATATATATATATATATATATATATATATATAAGTAAAATTAAAATAAAAAAAAAGATGTTAAATTTACAATGGAAAAAAGTTCTACTCAATTACCATTTTTAGATGTATTAATCTGTAAGGAAAACAACAAAATTGCAACAGATATCTTTTATAAGAGTACTGACACTCATCAATATTTGCATTTTGGATCTTCCCACCCTAACACATTAAAAGAGCAATACCGTACAACCTAGCCCGACGAATATGCACAATAGTAAGTGAGGAGGAAACCAGAAATCAACGTCTGGATGAATTGAAAATATATCTCACAGACCAACATTATCCTTTAAGCCTAATCAACGACGGAATCAGAAAAGCAAAGGAATTAGACAGAGAAGAATTAATTAATCCAACTCCTAATGATGAGGAAAATATTAAAATATTACCACTAGTCACAACTTACAATCCTAAAAACCAAACTATTATACCTATCGGTCAAAATCTCAACGAAATTCTCAATACGGATGAAGAAATGTCAAATGTTCTTTCAGAAATCAAGTTTATAAACAGCAAAAGACAGAGGTGTTCCCTTTTGTTGATACCAAATGGTATATAAGTGTTCAACTTTTTCTTCCAAAGATTTTCTCTATATTTGCGGTAAATGTCATTCTTATACAGTTTTTCAATGCCTATTATATTATAATCTTCTACTGAGTGTACACTGTAATGTAGGCCTCTCAGCGGATATCCATAATACTCATTTAAGAATCAAGAACAACCACATGGTTCGATGCACGGACTCCTTTAATATTACATAACTTCCGGTCACATATAAATCTAATAGTAGAACCAAACATGAACACATAATGATATTTCCGGATTACTAACATCGATAGATACTACATTCCTCCCCTTTTCAGAATAAAATTATCTATAGCAGTTCATTTTAATAAATTATTTGAAACATTGTAACTTCTAATTATTTAGAGTCAAAAGTGTCACTGGATTATTTTCTTATAACATTTATACATAACTGTACTGTCAACCCCTGTTGAACACAAAACAAAATACAATTCCCCACAAAATACATGACATTTAAGTAATCACTCATGTCAAACCAAAAATAGCAAAGCACATTCACAAAGTCATATTGATTCACAAATTTACACTTTTTCACTTTTCACTTTTCATTTTTTTTTCTCACTTTTTTGTGATGATCATTCACACTAATCAATTTGTCATCACAAAATCATCAAATTTACTCGGAAGCTTGCGAATCCTAATTGGATGCAAATTCAGTAACATATTGGGCACACTTTCACTGTTGCTGGTTTCTCGCGATTCCACATTCACATCATTCGGTTCTTCAGAATCATCAGAAATCGGTTCGTTGTACTTTTTCACATGAGTAATGTTGCGTTTATAACTTGCGCCGTTTTTCTACACAACAACACTGTTTCCATTCTTGGATACAACTTTGTACGGTTCTGATTCAAAGTTTGACGACAGTTTGTTTTCAATCGGCTGCTTCAGAAGAACTTTGTCACCGTTTTCGACCTCACTTTCCTTCGCATGACACTTTTCATCTGCATGGCACCTAGCGATTCCTTTCTTCTGCATCTCGGTCACGAATTTCCTGGTCCATGTCATCAGAATCATAAAATGTAGTGTCATAAGTTGGTAACCTCGTCCGGATTTTCCGTTTGAATAGCAACTCCAATGGACTGACTCCTGTTGAAGAATGAGGCTTTGTTCTGTACATGGTTAAATAGTCGGACAGCTCATCCCTCCAATTCCTCTTCTCTACTTGAGCAATTTTAAGACGCTTAAGAATTGATCTGTTCTGTCTTTCCACCTCAACATTGGCTTGAGACCACAGTGGAGTCACTCGTCGATGTTCTATGTTCTGATGCTCCATGAAATCCTTAAATTCAGCACTTATGAATTGAGGACCAGTATCGGTTACTATTTGTAGAGGTAAACCATGTGTTTGGAATATTCTGCGAAGACTTATTATCTTATCAGTCGTCGTTTTCTTCATGATTTCCACTTCCACGTATCTGCTATAATCCACCACTATGAATAGACTATCTCCTGAGGGTAGAGGTCCCATCAGATCAGCTCCAATCAACTGCCACGGTCCTTTTGGAATTTCCGTACTCTTCACACGTTCTGGATTGGACGTTTGACTTACAACTTGACATGCATGACATATTTTACACACATCCTCTGCATGTCGATCCATTCCCGGCCACCACACCTTTGTACGTAAGTGACGTTTCTGACCACGATTCCGGGATGACCTTCATGGGCAGTTTTCAGTGCTGTGTTTCGTAGTGTTTGAGGCATAACAATTCGAGTTCCTCTAAGCACAAGTTTTCCAATAACTGACAGTTCGTTTTTCACAATCATATATGCTTTGTTCTCACCTTTCGGCCACGTCCCTGTTCGAATACAACTGCGAACACTTTTAAGAACTTGATCAGCCGCCGATTCTGCTTCTATCTGTTTAATAGACATAGCTTTTGGAACAGAATGTAAAGTTACCAATTTCACGAAATCATCAGTATCAGTCTGTTCAACTTTTCGCTCATTCACCTGTGTCAATCGTGATAAAGAATCTGCTATGTTGTCTCTGCCTCTTATGTAGACGACTTTAAATCGATATGGTTGTAAACGTAACACCCATCTACTGATTCTTACACTTGGTTTGGACTTTGCTGAATAAATGTACTCCAAAGGCTTATGATCTGTAAGAAGTTCAAAGTCTATGCCATATAAGTACATGTATATGTGAAAACGTTCACAGGCCCATATGATACCAAGAGCTTCTTTTTCTGTCTGAGAATAACGTTTCTCAAAATCTGTGAGACTACGGCTCACATAGGAGAAGATACGCTTTTCTCCGTTCTGAATTTGTAGCAAAACTACTCCTAATCCCAGAGGACCAGCATTTGTCACTAGTTACGTTCTCGCTTCAGTGTCGAAGTAACCAAGGGTCTCTGCATTTGTTAACTTTTCTTTCAACTTTTTGAACGATTCCTCTTGATCCTGTCCCCACGAAAATCTCACATTCTGTCTCGTTAGTTTTCTCAGTGGTTCAGATAAAGTAGCAAGGTAAGGTATAAATCTACCACAAAAATTCACTAAACCAAGAAAGCTTCTCATCTCAGATACTGTTTCTGGGCGTCTAGCTTTGATAACTGCTTCAATCTTGGATTTGTCAGGACCAATTCCTCTCGCCGACAGCAGATGACCCATAAAATCGATTTCGGATAATTCAAACTGACACTTGTCGAGGTTAAGGGTAAGGCCTTTTTCTTTGAGTCTTTGTAAAAGTTGTTTCAGATTCCTGTAATGACCTGATTGGTTTTCCCCGTGAACAATAATGTCGTTAAAATATTTCGGACACCAGTACATCCTTGAAGAGCTTAAGATATAATACGCTGGTATATCTCAGGCGCCGACTGACTCCAAACATAAGGCGCTTATATCGAAAGAGTCCTTTATGAGTCACAAATGTAGTGATGCTCCTGGATTGTTCACTCAACTCTATCTGGTGAAGTGCAAGTTTCAAGTCCAGTTTGCTAAACACACTGCTTCGGTTCAGGTTCTGGAGAATTTCATCTACTGCAGGTATCGGATGACGTTCCCGTATGATTGCTTGGATGGCCTGTCGCATGTCAACACAGAGTCTGATATCACCATTAGGTTTTGGTGCCACGACAATTGGACTAACCCAAGGAATAGGTCCTTCGGCTTTCTCAATTATGTCCATATCTAACAATTCCTGAAGTTTCTTGTTGAATTTCTCTCTGATACTAAATGGTACAGGTCTAACACTCTGAGCCACAGGTTTTACTGATTTGTCAATGGGAATCTCTAACTGAAAATTCTTAAGCTTCCCTAGTCCACTGAAAACATCACGAAACTGGTGTAACAGGTCTTGTCTTGATATACTGTTAACATATTCTGACAGTTCCGGTCCTAGTCTGAGCACGTTCAGTAATAATGCAGTGTCTTTACCCAGAAGATTTTGTACGCCACCTTCCACAATAATGAATTCAGCCACATGTGTAGTTTTGCCAACTGTGAAACTTCCTGCAACATTCAAAGGAGTCTTACTTGCATGCGCAAACAGTTTCTTTGTACACTTGCGCGAGTCACACTTCACTTTGGAGCTCTTCAGTCTTTCCCATTCAAGTCGACTGATCAGGTTACAGGTTGCTCCTGAATCTATTATCATGTCCGTCTGCACACCTCCTATTGTCACAGAAATACATGATTGTTTCTCGGCATTTACAATAAATGCATAGTGTTCATCATCTGAGTCCACTAAGTTCACTTTGTTCTTGTTTTGCGGATGTTACTGAAAGTTCCCCCATGTTTCTGACTTTTGTTTAGTCTTGCAACATTTAGCATAGTGACCTTTCTTACGACACTTGTAACACTCCGCTTTCCTTGCTGGACAATTCTCGCTTTTCGAAACATGACCGGTTTCATCACATCTGCAACATCTTCTCTCCGACGTATGCTGACTCTGCTTTCACTGTTTCGCGTTTCTAGACTTAACTACATAATTCACAATTGAGTCTACTTTGTCTCTACTTCCAAACTCGATAAACTTGGCCTGCTTCTCACTCGACTCAAAGGCTCTCAAGATTGTCCTTAATTGTTCTAATGTCAAATCCTTCCCCTTTTCAAGAAGTTTTCTTCTGAGGTGATGAGAAGTACATTTCTCTATTACTTGGTCCCTGATTTGCTCTTCCCCTTGTTGTCCAAATTTACAGAACTCTACTCGTTGCCGTAGACGTGTAACAAATTGGTCGACAGTTTCGTCCGACTTCTGTACCATATTTCTAAATAAATGTCTATCAGAAGGTACGTTTTCCTGAGGAACGAAATAATCACTGAACTGTTTCTTAACAACTGAATACACAGTCTCGTTTTCACTTGGTTCTACAGTCTCAAACGTAAAATACACATCTTGCAGTTCTACGCCGCCACAGTGTAAAAGTAAAGCCTTTCTCTGTTCATTATCCGTTACCCTTTTACCGGTGCAATAAATTTTAAATGAACGAAGCCACTTTTGCCAACGTGTGCTTAAAGTTGTAGAATCACCGTGAACATCAAAAGTTTTTACTGCCGGTAAGTCACTCAAAAATGACGCCATATTCGTTTACTTACAGTTCGTTTCAAATTTAATTTATTCTCGTCGCCACTTGTAATGTTGGCCTCTCAGCGGCATTTTAGGCATCTTTGTACATGCAGTCTGAGCCAAATTCTCTTTACCCGACATGATCAATTACTTCCTTCATTTATTAGTTCCTTGATGTACACATATGGCGTCATCGGTGGTACATTTTCATGAAATTGACAGACGCAGAATAACAAAATAAAAACATTTTATTTTTGTTATTGCTACCACGTTTCTATTCATTCTCTAGAGTTCAATTACATATGTAAATACCAATATTTGATAAACTTGTGTTCTAAAATTGACCACATATCGCCTACTATGACGTCATAATGTAGCATTGATTTAGTCGAGGTAGTATATCTTGTATGCTTCCTTACTACCCCTGCGTATTCTTTCTGTTAGCCGGTCTGGGATTTCTAAGTTTTTCAAGCGATATAAGACGCGAAGATCTAGTGAAATTAAGCATCGAAGCGAAAGACCTAGAAAAACTCATGCACTTAGAGATTTTAAGATACTTCGATGTGTGAAACTCAACAGACGGCAAACGTTGGGTGAAATAACTGATGAAGTGAATTAGAAGTTCCCAAGTTCTATATCTGCACTAACGGTAAGAAGACGTTTGCCATTTTTAAACTTTACAAGATCTAGAAGGAAAACAAGAAAGACCCTGACAATTCGGTCTGTAAACCGCACTCGCCGTGTAAATTACTGTCGATGGAAATTACAGTGGGCAGTGAATAACAATTAGAAAAGTTGATTTTTAGCCAAGAATCTCAGATTGTGATTACATGAATAAGCGAGTTTACATCCGGAGAAGACCAGACGAGGTATGACTACCCTAGTGTCTTGGCGTCCACGGAAATGGAAAGTATTTGACAATGTTTTAGGGATGTATTACTCATGAAGGAGTCGGTATATTTACAGAAGAAAATGGGAATATTAATTCCCAAAAATACATAAAAATTTTAAATTCAACTTTATGGCCTGTTTTTTTGCGTCATTTCCCGAATGGTGACTATTTATTTCAGGATGACAATGTGCCGGTTCACTCTTCTAACGACACCAAATTATGCAAATTTGGAAACGAAATTAAATGTCTTACTTGGTCATCACAATCTCCAGATATCAATGTAACAGAAAACGTGTGGAGAACCATAAAAACATGTCTTCAGAGACAGGTACACAATATTAATATTCATAATCGTGAAGACCTCATCTTGAAAGTAAAGGAGATATGGCAGTCATTGCCCAAGCACTACATTCAGAGCCTGAACTTTTTAATTCCAAGGCGAATTCAACAAGTTATCAAATTTAAGGATCATGCAACTAAATACTAGAGATACAAGATGTGTTTGTGAACCACTGATGTCCACCATATGGCAACATAGCGAAGGTTAAGCTTTCTCGAATGCAGATCAGATAAATCAAATGTACCTATAGTAACGCCATTTCGCAAGAAAAACAAATGTAAATATTAAACAAAAGCACCATCTGTTAAAAGGTTACATATATGACCAAGGTTTACGATTTTAAAGGTAGGACAAACTCGAGGGGCAAAGTCAAAGTGTCGAGGTTGTTGGTTTCTAAAGAAAGGCCTTATATTAAAGATTTCATATATAAAATTCCAAGTATCTACCATTCAAAAATTAGGACCAAAGTTAAGGTTTGGACTTTTTTGCAAAAATAGGTCAAACTCCAATGTCAATGTCAAAGGGTCAAAATTCTTTATATTAAATATTTAGAAAGGTCTTGTCACAAGGAATACATATGTAAAGTTTAACAGACCTAGTCTCAATCCTTCAAAAATTATAGTCAAGGTAGTATTTTAAAAGCAGGCCAACTCATAAGTCAAGGTCAAATAGTTAAAATTTTGAAATCCAATCAAAAGTCTTCTCACTAAGATTATATATGTGAAGTATGAAAGCCCTAGCCCTTACCGTTCAAAAGTTATGGCCAAGTTTTTTCATTAGTATTAGAATCTCCAAGGTCAAAAGGTCAAAGTTGTTGATACTCAATTAAAGGTCTTGCAACAAAGAATACATATGTGAAGTATAAATGTCCTGGTATCTTCAGTTCAAAAGATCTGGCCAAAGTAAAAGTTTTGAAGTTTTGTGGGTCAATCTCCAAGGTCAAGGTCAAAAAGTCAAAATTGTTGGTACCCAAAGAAAGGTCTTGTCACAGGAAATACATATGTGAAATATGAAAGTCATAGATCCTCTGAATTAAAAGTTATGAACAAGTTTAAAGCTTTTCCGCACAAACAGACAGAAAGACAGACAGACAGCTAGACAGACAGCTAGACGGACACGACAAAAACTATATACTCCCGAAATTTCACTATCTTCTGTTAAGTTATGCTTTAAATAAATAAAGTACAACTTAATTATAAAGAAGATGGGCGCATTTGGCGGGTGATCTGCAGGAATCATTTGTACGAAACATTTATGGTTTAAATGTCCATGATTTGGTTGGCTGAACATACGTGGTCAGATTTTACAAATACGTTCATGGTTTTAAATTTTTTTCATTTAGTTTGACATACATTGTGAAATTGTAACATTTATGTCTATTTTTTTTTTCTAGGGGGTACTATAACATAGAAATATTTCACAAAAAATAAAACCTAAAATATTTAATGCATAGATGCATGATACGTGTACATGTACATTATGAAATAGAAGATTAGAATTAATTTCGCTTGAGAACCAAACTGAACCAAAATTTATCTAATTCAAAAATTTAATACTTCAGTACATAAAGCGAAACTGACAAAATAAATGGTTGTTTGCCTGAATAAAAAAAAATAACGCCCCATGCCTGGCTCGAACCAAAAGCTTTTCGCTTCGAGTGCACTGTACAGGTAGCCTAACTTTCTGAGCTATCACCACTACATATACATAAATGTTTTTAAAAGGACAAAGACGCACCACATTGACACATTTGGATTTGTGGGGGAAAAGTTCATTTTTCGTGGTCTCTGGGTCTTCTCTCCATTTTTCAAAAAGTATATTCGTTTCTTTGAATTAAAATACACACAAATAACGTTTCAAAATCATGGAGAGAAGACCCAGTCAGAGAAAATTTTTAGAAAAATGTGTTTCAAAATGTACCATTTTGTACCAAATGTCTGATATGGCCAATTTTCAAGTTATTTTTTAGCAAATCAAAGCACAATTTTGGGAAAATATTTTCCGTTTCTGTTGCACAGGAACCCGATAAATTAAGAAAATGTTAAACTTTCATGTGACATGTCAATAAAATTTTCACTTTTCAATTACGCCCAGGTTCCTGCCGAAAGCCAATCAAAAGCGCCCTCGTTCTTAGTAAGCCATCAGTTGAGACATAATTGAGACAAGTAAATAGGACTAAATAGAGACTTAAATTATAACACCGTCCCAAAGGTTTTGTATATATTTTCTCTTTGTTAGGTTCTCAGAAGTTATTGAGCTTTTCCAGAAATCACTTTTTGAGCAAGTAGCTCAGTCTAAATTGAGGAATAATATTTTTGTATATTTTTTAATTATTTTTGTCATATCCGCACGGTTACATGTCACAATATTAGCCTAAAACTTTATCCAAGTGGAGGTAAATTAGTAATGAAATGCTATACAATTAAATGTAGTGCTTGGGTCAGCTATTATAAAGTTTTTGTGTCTTTTGATACTTTCGCAGCACAGTTAAGGTTACAAATTGAAATATCGGCGATTTTTAAGATATAAAATACATACTTTATTAAGATGGGCGATTCTTTTTAGGACTTCACTGATATAAAAAAAAATGTAATGTGGTTTAAATTTACATGTTGAGAACATTAAGATTTTTTTATTTAGACTTGTCACGTGGTGTCGAGTTCACATGATTTTAGCAATTACCCCGGTATACTTGCAGTTTAGAGGTCATCTATAAATTCCAATATTGCAAGGGCATAACCAAGTTAAAAATCTTAGTTTAATTTATAATCTTTTTCAACTCTGAATGTAATTTGTGAAAAGTGCTGCGAACCTATATAGATTCCCTTTTTTAATTGGTTAAATTTAATTTGTTAGACGGCAGGTTGAATATTTTGCTGGTCAACTACAATACATTTAGCTATAATTTTAAAATTTATTTGCAAGATATCATGAAGTTCGCAGCACTTTTCAAATATCTTAATGCTTCTTTAGTTTATATGTAAAAACTTGACAAGATACATTGAGGGTACGCCCTTGCAATAAATCGATTTATTAGGACCCTACCATTACTTTTTCAATGAATCTGCATACAAACACACGACATTATCACTTTTCTGAAGAATGTACGGACAGTTTATCAATAAAATACTAAAATAGACATCGCATCCAAGTTAACAGCCTTTTATTTAATTGCAAATAATATTTTATTTGAGAATGAAAGACATTTTTCTTTGTACAAAATGTGACTTGATCAGCCTCCCACTGTGTACAAACTGCGTCATTTTTGCGAAATTACGTCACATAGACAAGTGCATTACAAAAGATGCATCGTTTATTTACTGTTGTGTTGGATTTAACAAACGACAAAACTGCATGTAATAGTGACTTTGTATGTAGTATATAGCTATCCAGCTGTTTAAATAGCAAATAATTTCATTTTGTGGTATTTTGAAGACCTTATATTATGTGTGACGCCAAAGTAAACATTTCCCGTACAAATTAGGCCCCGCCTCCTTACTTTAACCTTAACTGTGCTGCGTTATCATTATATGCTGAGAGATCAATATTAAATGTAGTGTAGTTATCAGTGAGCAGGCAAAGAGGCCTAATGATATGTAAGACTTGAATAACCTGTCTTAAAGTAGACTAATCTAAGGAGTATATACAAATGTAAGAGACTGTACTGAGAGTTTCAGAATGTTATATATGAATATTTACAATTCCTTTAAAAAACACTACTGAATGCAATACGTACATATATCTATATTAATACCGTTACGGGGTCAGGAGGTCATAGATATGCATATAGAAAAACGTTCGACGTAATTTCTCAGTGACATCATAAAGGGTTGACGCGCGTTCAGTGATTTACATACATGCCGTTGGGTTTGAAAAAAAAATGCATTTCATACGCTAAAAGTAACAAACAGGTAAAAATAAAGTACGAATAAATCACAAATATTCATATAAGTAATAAGGTATAATTTTAAAACATCTATAGTAGAGGGCTCTAAATACGGGTTGGTACAAGATTAAATTCATCATAAAGCCCTTGGGTCTTTATGGAATTTAATCTCGGATTTTTTGTTTCAATTTGATGCCAAAATATTTTCTGAAGTCATACTGTCTAGAACTCAAGTATGTTAATAATACTTTTTATTCTATGTAACTGCCCTTAAAATATTCTGATATATCTGATTGAATTCAAAACAAATTCCAGAATCATTAAAAAAAAACACATCTGATTTGCAATGGTAATTCAAAGTTTATATTTATATAGAAAATTGTATAAGGATTCAACACCAGCACCTTGTATATAAATTTGCATAGGCAGCGGAATAAACAAGTAACTTACAAGTACGAGGGGTATCAGAAAGTTCGTGGACTAGCAAAAATAAAGTTAAAAATAGCTTCATGTTAATCAATGAATTTATAATTATGAAGCAAATACAGGGTGTCCAAAAGATATGTTACACTTTTAAATTGTTATAAACATATTATGCCTCAAGTTACATGAATGAAAGTTAATAATATTATACATAATAATAAAATTGTTATAATTTTTTTGTCAATAAAACATGTGTCACAGTTTCCTTATTTGTTATCAATATTTTTTGTTTAAATTAACATATGTCATTTTACAACATCTAAATGGGGTCCCTTTAAGTTAACAGTGTTTGAACACGATTTCTGATGTTTTTCTTATCAAGCTTAAATGTAACATTTTAACAGTTTGGATGGTCTTCCATATTTAAACTGGATTTCACCAAACAACAGTTTTAGGATTTTCTACATAACATTGTTAAAATGGAAGTGGGCTTCATCGGAAAACCATACTTCTGTTAATTTTTCAGGGTCGGGTCTGAATAAAATCCAATGGGCAAACTCAAAATGACTTTTAATTTCCGTCTCTTTTAAATTCTGCATTACACTTATCTTGTAAAAAATCAATTTTAATAAAAATTTGAGTATTTTATGGACACTAGATTTATAAAAGGTGCTATATTGTTAATACAGAACCCATTTAAGGTTATTTTTTTTAAAGTTTCAGTAATAACTCTATCAATGACATTAATGTTCTCTTTGGTACGGCACCATTGGTCTTCTAATACCAGAATTAAGTCGTGTCAATTATGGTGCTTTTAACTTCGAACTCCTTCACAAATTTGTAAATTAGTATTCTTTTGAGTAATTTCATTTCAGGATTCTGTTTTTCCTATGGTTCTAATGAATAAAGTAGAAGATTTAGACCCAGAGTAAAGTTTTTCAAATTATACCAGCTGTTCACATGAAGGTTCCATATTAAAAAATATAATGACGTCATAAGGACTTCATAATTACCTTAAATTTTAATAGAATTTCTCAAAAGTTTGTCAGATAAAATGTATACTAATACTTTTCATGTTGACAATATATCTTTGTGAATGCTTTTGGTTTGATAAAGTTGTATATGATTAAAAGTGTAATATATGTTTTGGGACACCCTGTATTGCTACTTATATTTATTTATTAAAACTGAAAATCATCAATTTTATTTTTTAATAAATAAGAAATGTATTTGTGTCATGTGTAGAATTGAATCCGATAATCAAATTAGATTGGCATGATCAATCGGGGATCTCTCGCATTGTATTAATCCATTTGCAGTATTATATGCATTGAAAGGAGCTTTTTAGGACATTGTTAAGTCATACAACATAGAAAGCTTCAAATCCGTCTTCAGCTCCAGAGACTCTCATCACGATAAGTATATTAAATACATGTATTAGAATCGGATATTGAAAAACAATGATGTTTTCGGTCGTCAAAAAACAAGACGGCAACAGCGCGGGGTGATCATATAATCCCGCTTTTATTCTGTAATGATTTTGCATTTAATAAACAATCAAGCTTAAAATTACAACATTTCTGTATTTTGATTGTTTGATGTTCTTATGTATTTTGAAAGCTGTTACTAAAAAGAACTAATTTTATAGCCTCGGTCCACGAACGTTTTAATAACCCCCCTTGTGCGTTTATATTTACCTAAATGTCCAACTTTTGAGGACGATGTAGACATGGCTCTCACAATACTTCAACAGCTAAATGGCTTATGTTGTATATTATTGTACACCTTCAAATAAATATATATTGCTTAAAATAAATTTTATTTTCTCTTCATTTACGAAATAATTTTTTGTCTAACTTGCTTTAATCTTCTTTATCTGTTAATATGATCAAGTAACATCAGAATTGGTCTTTACTGTACCTGAAGTCTCAGTTAACCGATAGTTGCCAGAGCTGATCGCCTAGTGTTCTCTGCTTGACAGTGATTGATAATCTGTGAACTGGGGCTAACAGGACGTCAAGGTCTCATAGTCTTTATCTTGTTAAGTAAAGAATGATGCATGAATTAGGAGTTACTAGACAAATCCTATTAGACTCAATTCTTCAGTTTTAAGAAAAACACAAGAGTAATAAGAAAAAGTGAAATGAGATTAAGAATGAAAATCAGTTCTTGTACATCAAAGAATATAATTATGCATAAAACTCATGAAATAATTTTTGATAGATTCTGTTATTTCGGAAAATGAAAATGAATAAAAATTTAAAAATTGGTGATCTTATATTATCAAACATGCATGAAAAGATGTTCATGTGAGGAGTATGGAAATAAAGACCTTTTTATTTTTATAATTTATATTAATTTTTTTCATTGTCACTTAGTTTTTAAATAAGTGTTAAGATAAGAAAAAAAATGATTTCTTAAAGACCTAATTTGCAAATTAGAGAGATTATTTCATTAAAATAGAATGAGAAAGACAGAAAGTGTCAACATGTGTAATATTCTTAATACAGTATGAAAATGCTCTCATAATTCAGGCCAATTGACAGTTCAATACTTTATTCCAAATTGTGCAATATTTTATTGATTTTTCCGATCTATTTATTTTAAGATGAGACATAATAACGTTGTTATTATGTTCATATTGTTTCAATTGTTCTAACTTTGCTTTATCTGGAATCACATCTTTGATAATTCGTCATGCCGCTGTACTGAATGTAGGATTTTACCTACAGAAGTTGACATTCAAAAAACGTGTTGAGACTGTTTCACTGTGACTGATGAAAAAACACTATGAACCTTCGGAGTCCAAGGAATTTGATGTAGAACCATCTCTTTTATGAAGGAAAGATGGAACAGAGAAAGAACAATGGATGACCTTCATTATCGATTTAATTTAATATCATTTTAGAAAGGGATAAATACTCTAGGTGTTATCCAAGACATTGTAATATAATATGTGGACAAACTGACATTCATTGGAAAAAAAACCTTTGTCGTGATACATGCACACTGCACATTACACATGCTTGTTCCGAAATGATTTTTTTTGCACTGGTATATAGTTTATCTTATGCTTTAAAAAAGTGTAAATTCAAATTGTACATAATGATAAACTGACTTTTCATATACATTTTTAGAGTGTTTACAGACAGATAAAAAAAATGAATATGTACTGCATTTCATATAAAAGAGAGAAATGTTCCACAAATTCGTCATGCATAAAGACTAATGTAATATCACATGTGACAAATGATAATGTAAGAGAGGAACGTTCCTCCAAAGTAATTTTGTGTTGGCTTTGTAATGTATCAACAGATATCTATTATATGGTAAAGGAATGTTCCTTAAATGCATGGGTCGCAAGCTTCATGAGGTATAGTAATAAACAAAAAAATAACAATTTGTGAGAGGAACGTTTCGCAAATGCTTGATTTAATATGAATAAAGTATCAACATCTAAAAATCTTATATTAGAGAGAAATGTTCCTCATACACGTAAGTATTATGTGTGAACAATAATAAGATTTCAAGATATTGTAAAATTTGAGAGAGTAACGTTCCTCAAATGCCATATATTTGACAACTCATGGGACAATCATGTTTAAAAGGAACGTTCCTCAAATGCCTGATGTTTGACAATTCAGAAAATGTCTAGAGTAATAAGTGAATTTTAGATAGAAATGTCCCTCAAATGCCAAATGTTTTACCATTCATGAGACAAGCATTTGGGAGATGAACGTTCCCCAAATGCAGTGAATTTGTGAGAGGAACGTTCCTCAAATGCCTAATGTTTGCCAACTCATGAGACAACCATTAATTTGTGAGGGGAACGTTTCTCAAATGCATAATGTTTGACTATTCAGGAGACAACTATTTGTGAGAGGAACGTTCCTCAAATGCAGTAAATTTGAGTGAGAAATTTTTTTCAAATGCCTAATGATTGACACGCCATTTGACAACCATTTGTCAGAGGATTGTTCTTCAAATGCCTGTTGTTTGACAATTCTTGAAATGTCTTCAGAAAAAAGTTTATTTGAGGGAGGAACTTTCCTCAAATGTCTTATGTTTAACTTTCATGAGATGTCTTCCTAAAAAAGTGAATTTGAGAAAGGAACGTTCTTCAAATGCCTGAAGTGTAAATTAAGATTCATAAGGTACTGTTAAATCACAAAGGAGTATTCCACTTAAGTATAGTAACTTGGTCCCTTTTTCGCCCTAATTTTACGGAATATACTTGAGAATACAAAATTCTTTTATCTTCATGATGTATAACATAGTATTTCTAATTAAAATGACGTGGAATCATTATTAGTATATTTGAATATCAAGAAATACAAGACAATTTCCAACACCTACCGCATATACAAATTCCGGAACATTTTCTTTCGAATAGAGTACGCGGTTTCTTTATTATAAGAAAATGTGCGGAGACATTTAAATAAGGTACTATATTAAGAAAGATGTTGTGAGCTAAGCAAGTAGCGTGAGATACGATAAAAATAATAATATTGCTTGTTTTTTATTTAATTTGCTTATTATTCGCATTCTTCTTAACTTGGTCTGGGTGCGGTTCTCCTTTTCGTTTTTGAGTTATTTTTAGTTGGTGGTTTTAGAAAAAATAGACAAGAATAGATACGTGCACAAAAATTTGATAAAGCGAAAGAAAAACAGGAACCCAGTTTCCAGACTCGAAAAAAATTCAACACACATATTTATAAAGGAGTAAAACTTTTACCCATTTTGATTAGAAAAGAATTAGCATCGATTTTTTTTATTCATATAGTAACAGCGTCAAGATGTAACAATTTTCTAAGGGGGGGGGGGGCTCAGATTTATCTCCGAAAACAAGGTGTCACCCCTTCCCCCTTATGCTACCTTCCTGACATGTATGTGTATTTTTGAATTTCGCGCTTAATTTTGTTATAAATATTTTGATTTACTTATCGATAATTGATCAATACATAAATTGTACAAATACATAATTATATGCATATATTATAAATACAGTTGTTGGAATAAAGTAACATTATTAATATATTTCACAGGGATTCTTTCTGTCTTATAATAAAATTCAAAAGATTGGGAGATGAAATCCAAATTTAATAATCATCTATCTTGTTGCATTCTGTTAACACATTCGAATCATTTTTTTTTTTTGCCGAATTTATATGAGCCCAACAAGTGAATAAAATGTAAAGTTTCTTTGGATATTCAAGTGGTTAGTATATTGTACGTGTATTTGTTTATATTAAATGTGAAGAAATTGTTACTTCTTTGGAATCTTTTGCGTTTTTTAAAAATCTTTTTTTATTTGTTTGTTGTTTTTTTTTTTGGAAGAGATTGCTTAAATGTGTATTTATTTACATATACTTTTATATTGTTTTGTGTGTTATACGCAATGCCATTGCCCAGGAATATTGCGATTACATGCATAATAATAAAACATGTCCCGGAAAATTATTAAAGCCCACGGTGAAACATAAAATGATATCCATCGAAATCTTATATAAGAGCTTTGTATTTAATTTTTTAAAATGAAAGTGGTTAATTGTACTGTTCAAATACAAGCTCCATGTGTAACATCAGAAAAAAAAAAAACACGCTTTCACGAGGTATTCACCTGTGACGGTGTGGATTCACGTGACATATTGTCTATTCTTAGTAGGTCAACAAGAAGTTAATCCTATGTAAATGTACTCACCGACCAGATTCAAAATCATATTACTTTTAAGAAGAAAACATAGAGCGCAATGTTGTTCAACAAACATATTTTCACACAGCCTTGATAAATATAATATACACATTAAATTTTGATCTCGACTTTGAACAAATCTGCTCTCGGTGTTTACGAAGGTTGTAAAGTGGGTACCTGTCACAATTTTCTTTTGATATTAAGGAAAATCAAAGAACTCCACCTTCAGAACACAGTTTCGCGTGTCGTCTATTGCAATTATTTAATATTTTTAAACCCTGGCTCATAAACTTCAGATATAAGAGAATAATATAATGTATTTTTTACAGTTTTCAATGAAGGTTTAAAAATTGACTAGTAACCGGGGACCACAGATAATGTCCTATTGAGACTTGATCTTTCCGTCGGTGGTGGTGGGGGGGAATAATTTTCGTTGTTTTTGAGAGATGAAGAGACTAAGGAATTCATGTCCACCACGAAATGTAAAATTTTAGATACAAAACTACAGTACCGATCGAACACAACCTAACAGGAAGCGAACCCGGAGTGGAGCTCTCTGGGTCCGCCTCGGGTTTGCTAGGGGTCCTCTTCGGCTGACCTCAAGCGAACCCGAAGCGGACCCAGAGAGCAAACCCCAAATTCAGTAGGAGACCCAGGGAGCAAACGCGCGTTTGGTTTTTCTTTACGGAGCTGTCATGCAGGATTAGCGATTAACCAATCAACGCGTCAACCAATCAAATTGGCATATTAGTCTGTCGCTTGGGATAAAATATCGATATCGATTTCATAAAATGTGATGTTATTCGATATGATTAATTCCAAATATTGTACACACAAGCAAAGCGTGTAAATGAGTAGTATAAATCTATTATGATTGTAAAATACAATTTTACATTATTTTTTTTTTAATTCTCCGGGCTCTGTATTTAAATGTTTATGTATTTTCTTTTTTAAAACAATTAATAACTTATATAATTATATCAATTTTCCGGGTTGAATGTTTCATCAATATTTACGTATTTATTTTCTTAAATGTATACACGCTATAACTTGCGCCAGATAAAATACGATTGGAAATTGATTTAATTTGTTTATCAATAAAGTTACGAAGGTGTTGTAAATTACACCATTAAAATTAAACGCGTTACAAAGTTATCAAATTATAATTATTTATTATCCTGCAAGGAAAGAAAAATGGCTATTTTTAAATAAATCCATTACGTGACGCCGTCGCTACTTTTAGATTGATAAACACACGTGGCGTAAAGAAAACAAGGTAGGCCGTTTGAGATACTACTCACTTTTGACGTGGATGGCAAGCGTCTTACTTGATGTACTTTTCTTTTAATGTATTCAGTATCAACCATCTTCTCTGTTATGACGCATATTAACCTTATATTAATTATTGTTGTCAAAATGCAACGTACCTCGTTGTCTGTGATTTCCCGTGGACATGTGTTTCTATATATAGGCCTACTGTTTACGCACTTCCTTCATCAATATTCATGAAAAGACTGAATTCTTAATGCCTAGATATTGCTTTTTTTATTGTTTTGTTATTAACAACGACATCTATAACACAATTTTGTGGAAAATATTATTTTTCATTACACTTCATGTGTTTTAAATCATTAATCATTTTGTTTCACACAAAATTCGGCGTTCATATAGCGTATATGACTTTAAGGCTTTTTAAACCAGTATTTTAAGTCCGTTGCTAGAATTTAATATAATCTGGGTAAATATATCACTCTTTGCGTAAAAGAAAAAAAAGAAAATAATAATTGGCATTTCAATTTTTACACTAAAAAGGAGAACAGTCATCATTTGTCATTTTTATTTATTTTTTTTCATTCTGATTTAAATTATACTCGCTCCATAATTCTAAGCTTAATAAAGATCTCATAATTTTTTTTGTCTAGTAAATATTTATCACGAACCTTTAATGTGTAGCTACAATAAATGAAATCTATAATGTGTGTACAATAGGTTAATTTAAAGATATCATAATGAAGTGTATGTCAAATATTTAAACTACGATTGAACAAAATATAAAGAATAACAAATATAATTTAGAACTATATGACACATGAATTTGAAAGGTAGTTTCTTTGAATGCTTTTGTCAGTTTCACTTGTATATCATTCGATACATTAAAAATCGATTTAACAACTTTTTCCTCCATCTTCTTTGTCTTGTTTTCCCGTTATAAATAAAGAAAAATAAATGCCTAATCGCTGCTAAATACCTTCGAATTCGGGATCGAAATTCCGAGAGCAGAGAAATCAAGGAAATAATTATAAATTTACGTCTTATGAACAGTTGAATTTTGGAAATGTCATCAATGTTCTCCTTAATGTCACTGTATACATGTACAGTGTACATATATCGATCACCGCTAAACAACAATGATCTATTCCGCAATTTCATTACTGCATTGGAATATACAAAGGGGCGGGACTTACTGGCGATGAGATTAAAGTGGGGTCCACTTCACGCATCAGTGCGTAGAGCGGTCCCAGAAAGCAAAAGCCGGGTTCGCTCTAGCGGACCCAAAGCTGACCCCGAGCGAACCAGAGCGCACCCAGAGCGGTTCCAAAATTTCTGAAAGGAAACCCGAAGCGGACCCCTATCCAACCCGCGAAGCGACCCGGGGTCAGCTTCGGGTTCGCTCTAGTGTTATGTTGTGTGCGGTCGGTACTGTATTCAACAATTCTTCATCTACGAATTCAAATCCTCATGAACTAATAGTTTTAACTCAAAGCATGAAAATTTGACCCCACAAAAATATGTGATTTTTTTCCCTTTTATTTTTGGATTGTGTTAACTTTAAATTTTAAAAATCACAATTTAAACACACATCCATTTATACAATCTCTTTTACACACACCCTTATACACCCTAACACACTAACCCCTTCCAACAAATAAACATTGCATGCATAAAAGAGTTTTTACTTACTTGAAATATTTGCTTTTTAAAAAAAATACGAGGGGTTATCAAAAACTTCGTGGACTGAGGCTATAAAATTAGTACTATGTAGTCTATGCTTTCAAAATGTACATGGAACATAAAACAACAAAAAATAAAGAAATGTTGAAAAAATCTAGCCTGATATGTTCATTATTTGCCAAATAATTATAAAATGAAATCGACATTATATGATCATCCGGCGCTGTCGTCATTTATTTTCATAACGTCATTGTTTTTTTCAATGTCCGCTTTATCTACCTCATACACTTTTTTGATGAGATTCTCTGGAGCTGAGTAACCCGGAAACGGACTTAAATCCGTCTTGTTTATATGACTTTTCAATTTAATGAACAGTGGCCTTCAATGAACATAATATTCCAAATGGATTCATTCATTTGGAGAGATCTGCGCTTGATTGTGCCGGCATATTTTGCTTTTGGGAGTTCTATATCTACAACACATGATCAACGTCATTCTTTGACGTGATTGATTATTCACATCTTGACTGCAAATCGAGATTAACTGTGTATTTCATTTCTCCCTGAATCTATTTTGACATAAAAAGACAAGTACTCTGGATACATATTATTCCTCTGTAGCCAGTTTCAACATATTTTAGATCTAAACCAGTTTTTTCAGGGGCAAAACTTTATATAATGTCGGAAACGAAAACCCCTTCCCCCTTTTGACGTCATTTTCAAGGCCTTATTTGTTTAGACATTCCGTGTAAAATTTACGATAAAATTTTATAGAACATCCAGAATGAAGTGAAAATTTCATATTTTATGGTACAATTGTGTCCCGAAACATACCTGAACTAGGGCTAATTGTAACGGGAACCGTTACAGATGTTCCCAAAACGCTCCCCAACTCCCTTTTGGTGCCTTATTCCCTGTAAGCTTCATTAAATAAGATGAACTCTATGCCTTTTAGACCATAACAATGTTTTCCCAGAAGTATGTTCAGTATATTCAAATTTATGCATTGCACGCATGTGCATTTGAATGCATGTGCGTAATGACCATATCATCTTGTCTACACTATATATAATAGAAATTACAGCGTTTTATCCAAAAGTATTGAAAAATACGTTTTAATCTAGTGTATTTGTAATTTTACTCATTTCACGTGCACGCACGTGCATGCATGTGCATGTCGACTGTATCTTCTTGTAGGAGTCTGTTATATTTGTCTATGTTCTAAATCCCATCCTGTTTGGTTGAAAAACGAGGAAGTTATAGCAATTTTGAGTTTAAACCAATCAGATTGCAGCGCACGTGTATGCGCATGTTTTCACGACAACTGTTATATATCATATTGTAGGACATCCTAATGCATGATTATGTTTAAAATTTTAAAGCATTTCGTCAAAAATTAAAAAAGATATTGCGATTTTTGTTTCAGCGAATCACAGCAAAGCACACGTGCATGCACGTGCATGCATGTCCATGACGACCATACCTCCTTGTGGGAGTCCATTATGTTTGTCTATGTTCTAAATCCCATACTGTTTCGTTGAAAAACATGGAAGTTATAGCCATTTAAGGTTTAAGCCAATCAGATTGCAGCGCATGTGCATGCGCGTGATTACATGACAATTGTTATATAACATGTTGTAGTACATCCTAAAGTATGCCTTTATTTTAAATTTCATAGCATTTCGTCAAAAAACAGAAAAGATATTGAGATTTTTGTTGCAGCCAATCAGAGCGAAGCGCACGTGCATGCGCGTGAGTTCGTGCTAATTTGACAGTCTCACATTATCTACACTATTAATATATCCTTATTAAATGAGTTTTAAAATATTTCATCAAAAAATTTTAAAGTTATGGCTATATAAAGTATATCCGTCATTTCACTCATTTCACGCGCCCGCACGTGCATGCGTATGCGCGCAAAATAACCTTCGTGTTGCACACCTACACTACACACCTGTTTCTGAGAACACTCGCGGACAAAAAAAGTACCGGAGAACAAAGAAGAAAAAAAAAATAATAATAATAATAATAAGAAACCGAGTAAAAACAATATGTTCCCAAACTCCGTTTGGGGAACATAATTAAGGGGAATTTTGGATGTCAAATGATCATATCAAAAGAGTTTTTCTCAGTTACACATAAGTTGCAAAAACGTCGTGTTCGAGGTCGCGCCGCCTGGACATACCATTGCTTACAAAAATATTACTAATTTATTAAAAAAAATAAAATTGATGATTTATGGTTTATTTTTAAGATAGAAAAGATTATGCTTACTAGATATTTTAAAATTCGTTGATGTACCTTAAGCGGTTTTAATTTTATGACGCTAGTCCACAAATTTTTTTTAAAACTCCTCGTAATTCATTGATAATGCTGAGTAATGACAAATGGAGGAGACAAAATATGTTTAGAAAAGTGGATAACTCTTTGATTTTTTCTCCTTAGCTTGGATAATAAAAAGTTTTGGAAAAATTAGCTAATAGTTAATACGTGAATCAAAAACCTATATCGAGAAATCATCTTAGTAAAGGTTTACAGCTAAAAAAAACTCAGAATATGTCAGCTTATTGCTAAAATGTTATATAAACTATAAAAAATATATACCAAGCCAGGTGAATTTATGAGTAAAAGCAAAATGGTGATATTATATATGGCCGTCAGTTGAATATTAGCATCAGTTATCGCTACTCCTCCGAAACCGTAAACGGTAGAGATACGAAACCTTCACCAATGTCTAATTTAGAAGACTTCTGCAATATATTCATTGCAAAAGTATTCTTTGACCCCTTCAATAAGTTACAATAATGAAAACACATTATGATATCAGAAAAACAGGGGGACATGCACACACTCACCGACACACTTACACAAAAAGTAAACATGGTAAGAATTTAGCGAATAACGGGCCCAATCTCACAGTCAGAATGGTTATTTTAGCAAAGTTCGCTCTGCTGCATATTTGAATAGTTATTTAGTGTCCTTTCAATTTTTCAGACACGTTGTCCAAAATATCAAATTTGTGGCGATTTCCTTCGTCGTCTAGGGCAAATATTTTCCGTTATAATACCAAGCACTGTAAATTCGCGGATCACTCTTCAAGTCGCGCACCAGTTTAAAGTCCATTTGTGTTTGGTAATCGTGCATGGTTAAGAACTTTTTAAGATTTTCGTCAGATCTGTGCTTGATTACCATGATTTTCATGTCGGTGTTTAAAAATTTTGCGATCACAGGTCGTGGTCCTCTTCCATCTCCCCCGGGAATCCGATTTTTGGGAATACTGCTGGTTTTGATTAGCGAGGGTGATTGCAGACCCTGCAATGAATTCGCATGTCTGAAGTATTTTCATCAAATCCCTCAATTCACTTGCCTGTACACTAAGTTTTTCTCTAAAAGTGTCAAAATCAAGATTAAATCCATCTGAAATCTCCTTTGTTTGTGTTTGGAATTCTTTATGTGTTCTCTCTATTTTCTCCTTGAATTCTTCCTTAACTTTAGTTTGTTTTTAATACCCTTTTCAAAATCTTTCATTTCTGAAATTATTTCTTTTTTTATTTCACCTCCCAGTTCATTTTTCATTTTGAGCAAAACTTCTGAAACTAGTAGTTTCACATCAGATTTCTTAATCAACAACAGATTTTCTTTTAGGCATAGGTGAAGCTTTTAAATCTAGCTGCGCATTTTTCTTTTGGTTTTGTTTCTTCTTTATCCGGTGTATTTTGTTAGATCCCGCTTTATTCGAAGGCATCGTGAGTGAATGCGTGAGTGAAAACGTGTTCACAATCATTTATGAAGAACAATAAAGAACGTCTTTTTTGTCCCTATATAATTATATAATTTTTTAAAAACATTTTAATATGTCCTGTGAAGAACAGATGATATAAACCTTTAACAAGATTTTGAAAATAACAATTTGGGTCATGTTTTAATGATTTAAATAAACAAGTTTCACCACAAAGTTGTATATAATATATGTTGTATATTCTATGTTAATTACGCAGATTTCTGGAACAGACTGAATAATTACACATCTCTTATCGGGATAATGCTAATCATCAGCGACAGGAACATGTTCCTGTATAAAATGATCAAAATAGGCTTTTTGTGACTTTCCAGTGGTCATTCAGTCAGTGAATACCACAAGCATTTCATTCATCTTTCAGTTGCCTCTCATTCACATTTTAGGTATATACTTTTCAGCGGGCACATTTCCGTCAACTTTCAGTGACCTTTCCGTCAACTTTCAGTGACCTTTCTGTCGACTTTCAGTGACCTTTCTGTCGTCTTTTAGTGACCTTTCCACCACCGTTCAGTGATATTTATGTCATTTCGGCGATTTTTTTTCAGTGGATTACTTGTTAATGATAAGATATTTTTCTTGAACAATAATTTGAATAAGTTCATGAATTGTGTTTTTTTTTCTAACCATGATTATATAGGTACAGTGTACGTTAAAATGATAATCTCGGTTCGAGGTTTAATTGCGTTTAAAATATTTACTAGATTCTTTAACTGTGATCATAGATACAAAAATATGTTTGAATAATATTATACTTTTATTATTAAGAATACTGATAAATTCAAAATGTTTTTTTCTTATTTTCTAATTAGATTGAGTAAACCAAATTTTTTCTAATGATGAAAAATATTATCTGATATCGATTTAAAGTTTAATTAAATGTTGTATAAGTTTGCCTTATTTTTTACTTTCTGTAAACCTCTAAATCAGGTATAAATATTCGATTTAACAGCTATCAAATGCATAAACAATCAGTCATCTAAAAAAAAATAAATTCGAAGATTTCAGTCAAAATGCTCTTACATTGTAAATATAAACAAGAAAATCAAATGTTATTTTCAATTTTTAATTTATCTATTATTAAACAGTGAGAGAGAATTTATATTATTTACACCTTATCTGGAAGAACTTTTATACAGCTGTATTATAAATTATTTCAAAACCGTAGGATATTTTAACTTTCGGAAGACATCGTTTTAAAACCATTTTACATGATTTAGCCATTGCTGGAAGAATCTTCATTGTGTAGATTTGAGCTTTTTAAATGAAAATGTTTTAAAAATTTTTTACTCATATTCTAGATAGACAATTTACAACAATCTCAAATAATTAACACAGAAACAGGTGCCCGTCGCCGATAATTGATAGAGTAAACAAAAATTCTAGTGATGAAAAATATTGATCTGATAGTCGATTTAGGACAGATGATAACAGAAAAGTCATCATTTCAGTTACCTTTCTGTAACCATTCACTTACAGTTCCGACTACTGAATGGTGTAATTTCATTCTGTGCTAGCTATAGTTTAAAGATTACGTTCTTCCCGCGTTAACCTGAAATTTTGAAAAGTATTACCCCTTCACGATATACCTCGTTATTGTTACTGCCAAGTTATTAGAAATATGAGTTATTTTTTTTCTTCTTATATCCTTTTAAAAACTATTTCACAGAACATTCCTTTTTCCTGAGCTTGACCTCTTAAAAATAAAACCCATATCACAACTATCACAATAAGCCTTGTTTTCATATTATATTATTCTGAAATGTGAGACACCAAACCTTCACTAATACTTGTTGTTTTTTAGTACAAAGTTAGGTTGAACAATCATGGTGAGTTTCGTTGAAAATCGACATTATACATAGTAATATTATATTAATAATCATTAACTTAGGCATAAAGTACATTTATGATTGTTAATACCTTTATTTTCATCTAAAGTGAGCATTAATTATCTTTAATGACTTAATATATCATTTTTTTAATTTTTTTTTAGATATTGATGAATCGAGTTTTAAACACGAAGATCAATATCACCGTGTATATCCCAACATGCGGGGTGTATACTATGTTGTGCGCGGGGTGTATGCTTCCGAAGCGAGAG
Organism: Saccostrea glomerata; assembly: GCA_003671525.1. Classification (NCBI taxonomy): domain Eukaryota; kingdom Metazoa; phylum Mollusca; class Bivalvia; order Ostreida; family Ostreidae; genus Saccostrea; species Saccostrea glomerata. The sequence goes on from PRKT01000702.1 coordinate 138,954, forward strand.
AAAGGGGGTCAATGTAGGTTCTTTGTCCATTTTCTCAACTTACGGATATTTTTCGCCAGAAAGCATATGCCTACGGAAGAAAGCATTATCTAAGGAGTATATGGATACCTATGAACCCACTGGAAACCTTCTAGTTTTATCAAACACCTCAACACAATTCCTAGGATCGGAGCAAGATTGACGCTAAACAGTGTTTATGATCAAATATCAGAAGAAAGCTTTGCTTTATCATCACTGTTATATTATTGTTAAATACATGTCTACTATATAAACGTTTGTACAAATTGTCTGTAAATAAAACAGTTCGTATATAAATATATTGACGAAAAATCAATGTTGTGTCCGGGGTGTATGCAACATGTTGTACGCGGGGTGTATACCCCATATTTTTCTTAGGATTGTTAGTGCGAAGTATATATGGAAATATTATTTTCACATTTATAAGCGACAAGTAGTGTTGATAAAAGACCTATAAAAATACTAATGCCAAACCAAAAAGTAAAGTCCATAAACTTACTAGGTATAAAACAAAACTAAATTTTAAAAAATCAAAAGAATAGAAAAAAAATTAAAAACGAAGTTAACTATCATATTCAAACATATAATATAGGCGCTAGATGTGCAAGGAGCGATTGTTATCTGAATTAATGCTACATTGTAGATGGCGCAATGGTCTAAATCTATAATCATAAAATATAAAATCTCTCCAAAGGGGGCCCTTGCCCCCCCCCTCCCCAATCCCTGCATTTAGGAAACTTTGTCCTTTCTTCGGATCATTTTAATCTATATATTTAGCCTGTTAAAAATAATAGAAAATAATAGAAACACTACATGAATGGTGTATTATGAATAAATCTCTTTTTTGTTTCTGCAACTTTTATGTTTTCAATACATGTATTCTTAAGAATTCATGACCGTGATGTAGAATCTTTTTTAGAGGGGGGGGGGGGG